>CM049817.1:1028822-1053822 GCA_027422435.1 Schizopygopsis pylzovi
TAAATACTTCCATGTCCACACGTTATGAAACACACTCAATGGAGTCTAGACAAAAGGCAATCAGTGCAGTCGGAGCCGCACTAATGGACTCTCCACTACAGCGCTGCCACCCTTCATAGAGAACACTTAAACCACGTCTTATGATCCATCCGTCTGATGCTAATTAAAAACACAATACCTTCGTTTGTCTCTCTGACACAGCAATGAGACAAAAGGACATTTGAATGATTCAAACAGCCTCACGTTGTTTCAAACATGTATGTCTTAAAGGGACAGTGCACCCAGAAATGAAACTTCGGTCACCATTTACTCACCCAGTAGTTCCAGAACAGTATGAATGTGTTTGTTCTGAACACAAAGGAGGATTTGCACAAACTGAGCAGTTCTGGATCATAGTGTTTATTAGTCAATGGTGCTCCAAAACATTCATTCATTCGAAATATCTTCCTTTGTGTTCAGAACAAACACAGGTTTGGAAATACTTGAGGATGAGTAAATGATGACTCAATTTACATTTCTGGGTAAACTATCCCTTTTAAGGCTCAATCACAACTTAATGAAGATATTTGAAAACATCATTAGCGTTAACGGCACAGAGGAACAATATCATTGGATTCTGTTTTTACAGGTGATCACTGATAACACATTCACAAGCAACTTGACTTTAAAGACCTCGTGCGTTTAAAGAAAAACAGATGCATTTGCTTCTCATAAACATTGTTGTGCACTGATATGGATGCTAATATAGTTATACCGTTTGATTTATTCATTTCTGTTTTTGGTGTGAATGGGCCTTTACTCTAATTTGTGGAATATTGTACAAAATATTTAGCAGAATATTTGCACATCTCATTTTCACACATGACAATCGTAGTGTTTAAATAGCATTTTGCAATGCTTATATTAAGACTTGATTCATATATTTATAAATAGTGTTATTTAGTATTTTTGTCTTGTTTCCAGTCCAAATATCTAACCATTCTTAATTCAAGATTCAAGCAAAATGACATTAAATATTAAGTCTTATTTTCTGAAAACCTTTAGAGCAAGAACAATATATCTGCCAGCGGGGTCAGAAAAATAAACGTGGTTCAGAGAGATAGCAAGATTATTTTTCTGACCCCGCTGGCTGATATATTAGTTCTTATTTTAAGCATAAACTCACTCGAGATTTTTCAGAAAACAAGACTTAATGTCTGTCTCAAGTCAATTTGCTTTTCAAGTAAATACATGTATTTTGATTTAAGAGTGTTTTGATATTTGTTCTGGAAAAATGCTGAGGCAGAAAATATTTTTGGGCGGTGTGTAAATAAACATGACGTGTCCAGATTGAATATACACACATTAGATTTGACAGCTTTGGTAAGATAAACGCTTCAAAACGACTCCAATTATCAGTCTGTTCTTTACACAAAACTATCACATGACTTCAGAAATCATTTCCATGACTTTTATGTGGTTAGCGATCTCACACGTCTCCTTTTATATTCCCAATTTTTGCAAAGACACCTATTTCAGTATTTCTAATCATATTTTCAACTGATCCGATTGTTTGTATTTATTTCGTCCAAGGAATTTTAGGACAAACATGATATTTGACATCATGAAAGAGCAACGCTAAGCCATAAAACGCACAACCGGCCACAGTGTGTGTGTGTGTGTGTGTGTGTGTGTGTGTGTGTGTGTGTGTGTGTGTGTGTGTGTGTGTGTGTGTGTGTGTGTGTGTGTGTGTGCATGACGTGATGGGAAAGTTTCCAGCATTGTGTGTGTGTGTGTGTGTGTGTGTGTGTGTGTGTGTGTGTGTGTGTTGTGTGTGTGTGTGTGTGTGTGTGTGAGCGCGTGGTGTGTGTGTGTGTGTGTGTGTGTGTGTGCTCGTGCTCATGCTCAGGTGTGTATTCTCAGAGCAGGTGTGGCATGTGCTGAGATACGGCTCATTTCCACCGCATTCATCAGTCATGCACATTCACAGAGAGAGAGACGCCACAGAGGCTCTTTCAGTGGCAGTGTGATGCAGTAAGGTAAACACGGTGAAGAGTGTAAACATCTTTCAGCTGTAATTGCTGGTCTACCACTCAGACCTCACACAAGCACACACATACAAACACGGGGCACAAGCGCTCTGTGTGTGGTTTGCGTGTTGTACACAGTGTAATCCATTAACAGATACACACACACCTGCTGCCAGGTGCTGAGTGGGCAATCTGTACCTGTGTGTGTGTGTGTGTGTGTGTGTGTGTGTGTGTGTGTGTGTGTGTGTGTGTGTGTGTGTGTGTGTGTGTGTGTGTGTGTGTGGTCAGAATCTGAACAGGTTGTGATTAAGCCGTCGGTGCTGATGAGCGTTGGGTCAAAATATTGAAGACTGAATTCCTTCAGTGTGAAAACCCACCAAACTCGTGCATTTCCCAAAATAGTTATCCAACTATGCTCACAAGTTCCTTCATTTCCAGTAATGCATTACAAATAACCTGAGTTATGTGCTGTAATCAGATTACTTTCCCCAAGTCACTAGTAAAGTAACACATTACTTCTACATTTAGAAGAAGATATCTGAGTTAGGTAACACAAGGTTTTGTTTCCCATTTATTCACTGATACGCCTCCTGTCCTGTGATGAGAGACATTTGGAGTGATGTGCAGAGGCTCATTCATTTCACTTTTGGCCTTTACATTTGACAAAAATATAACTTTTGGTGTTTTTTTGTTATTCAAACTAAATAAGCAAGCCCAGCTCAGATAACAAAATGTCATGAAGAAACAGAACAAACTGAGACAGACTAAATCCAGAAGAACTGTGTCTCTAAGACGCTTCAAGAAACCTCCTGAGAAGCTCTGCTCGAGTGCAAACGCTGCTTTAAACACAAAGATGCTCACAGCAAATGTTACTTAATAGAAGTTAATTGATGAGATTATTATTGACAGCATCCTCATTTTACAGCAAGTGCCTAAAACTGTTAACAGCGCTGTAGGTTTGCGGGAGGTTTCTTGGAGACACAGTTTTTCTGGTCTCAGTTTCTTCGTGTCATTCCAGACTGATGATGATCAGATCACATCTCTGTGTGGAGATTATTACAATTAATGGCTAAATGAACAGTGTTGGGGAAAGTTACTTTTAAAAGTAATACATTACAATATTGCGTTACTCTCTAAAAAAAGTAACTAATTACGTGACTTAGTTACTTTTTATGGAAAGTAATGCGTTACAATATTGCGTTACTCTCTAAAAAAGTAACTAATTACGTTACTTAGTTACTTTTTATGAAAAGTAATGCGTTACAATATTGCGTTACTCTCTAAAAAAGTAACTAATTACGTTACTTAGTTACTTTTTATGAAAAGTAATGCGTTACAATATTGCGTTACTCTCTAAAAAAGTAACTAATTACGTTACTTAGTTACTTTTTATGAAAAGTAATGCATTACAATATTGCGTTACTCTCTAAAAAAGTAACTAATTACGTTACTTAGTTACTTTTTATGAAAAGTAATGCGTTACAATATTGCGTTACTCTCTAAAAAAGTAACTAATTACGTTACTTAGTTACTTTTTATGAAAAGTAATGCGTTACAATATTGCGTTACTCTCTAAAAAAGTAACTAATTACGTTACTTAGTTACTTTTTATGAAAAGTAATGCGTTACAATATTGCGTTACTCTCTAAAAAAGTAACTAATTACGTTACTTAGTTACTTTTTATGAAAAGTAATGCGTTACAATATTGCGTTACTCTCTAAAAAAGTAACTAATTACGTTACTTAGTTACTTTTTATGAAAAGTAATGCGTTACAATATTGCGTTACTCTCTAAAAAAGTAACTAATTACGTTACTTAGTTACTTTTTATGAAAAGTAATGCGTTACAATATTGCGTTACTCTCTAAAAAAGTAACTAATTACGTTACTTAGTTACTTTTTATGAAAAGTAATGCGTTACAATATTGCGTTACTCTCTAAAAAAGTAACTAATTACGTTACTTAGTTACTTTTTATGAAAAGTAATGCGTTACAATATTGCGTTACTCTCTAAAAAAGTAACTAATTACGTTACTTAGTTACTTTTTATGAAAAGTAATGCGTTACAATATTGCGTTACTCTCTAAAAAAGTAACTAATTACGTTACTTAGTTACTTTTTATGAAAAGTAATGCGTTACAATATTGCGTTACTCTCTAAAAAAGTAACTAATTACGTTACTTAGTTACTTTTTATGAAAAGTAATGCGTTACAATATTGCGTTACTCTCTAAAAAAGTAACTAATTACGTTACTTAGTTACTTTTTATGAAAAGTAATGCGTTACAATATTGCGTTACTCTCTAAAAAAGTAACTAATTACGTTACTTAGTTACTTTTTATGGAAAGTAATGCGTTACGTTACTTTTGCGTTACTTTTTAAATATGAGCAGGGCTTGATTGATTGTTTTTAATACAAGAAGTTCTATTTATAGCAAATATAAAAGCCTTTCACACCAAAAAGTGTAATGAATAAACCTCAGACTGAAGGACGAGTAAATCACGTCTGTACAGAAGAACACAGAAGAAGTTCAACACTCTTCAGCAATTAAAAAAAACAACGAAGCACAATTATTAGTTTATCTAAAGTAATTTGTGCTTATTAATATGGTTGAACTGGATCAAAGGTCAGCAGCAAACACATCGGTTAATAAAATGAGATTAGATATATTTGTGTTGTTTAACATATTTAATTATTGCAGGTTTGCGTCATATTCTGAGTTTGCATTTCACTGTTTTAATTCATTTTGATGAATACTGAATCTGTTTTTTGTGAGTGGGATGAATTAATACACATTCATATTTAGTCTAGATTAGATCTACAGTAAGATCATGTTCACACGGCGCACTGTCATCAATAAATGGAGAAAAAGTTACTCAGATATTTTCTAGTAAATTAAAAAGTAATGTGTTACTTTACTAGTTACTTGAAAAAAGTAATATTATTGCGTTACTTGTAATGCATTACCCCCCCAACACTGTAAATGAATGTTTGGAAATATAAACTGATATTTCCTACTGACACACTACAGCAAAAGATAGAAATAACTGACTTATTAACATTTTAAGCTGCTGAAAATACTAGTGTTATAATCATTTTGGTCACCACTGTATCTCACATTTATGAGACACAAAGTCAAAATGAGGAGGGGGGGGGGGGGTTTGCAAGTCTATATCTCCTAGTTTTGTCTTTATTTCTGGCATTACAAGTTTCTATCCCACAGTTCTGCTGACTCTATGATTTGCAGTTGTGAGTTTATATCTCATAATTCGGAGAATAAAGTCAGAATTGCGAATTGTGAGAGAAAAAGTCGCAATTAACTTTAAAAAAATGTATTCAGTGGCAGAAACGGGTTTCCATGTGTTCTGTATTGAAGCAACTGTGGCGTTTTTACTGGACAGGGAAAGTCTGCAGCAGATTCAGCTTGGTTTTCACGCGTGATGGAGGGGAAATACTTTAACTGTATCCAATCAAACACTCTGGCCAATCCAATTATGTAGTTACGGAGGCAGCTCAGGTGCGGCTCGCGGCCCTGGTCTGAGCCGGAGAAAATAAACCAGCTCCTGCTTTGTGCTTTCCATGTGCGCACGAGGAAGACGAGCCTCACGAGCAGAAAAATGGTTGAGAAGATCACAAGATAAACAGCAGAGACCAGGTCCAGAAACAACCGGCGATGAACGGATACGTCCACCAAAGCCGTGGTCTCACCTGGACCTTCTTGAAGCTTTTAGACAAGCGGCCCCTATATATGTGATATGAAATAAAGAGTTCTTCAAGGCTGTCCACGTCTAGTTCAGTAGATCGGGTTTATGCCCGAGATCAGATCTAGGCGATTTTCCAGAAACAGATGAAGACCTTGGCTGAAAGATTGAGTTGCTGCTTACAAAGCCTTTCTAGTTATCACTAAATTATGTCCGGTCCTCCTGTGAAAACAGCCAGAGCTTGTCCAGACTGTCAACTCATCTCACTGAAAGAGTTTTGAAAGCCACAATTATTACCAGCAGGTTTTTTTTTGTCTTGCATATGTCAAATCAAAATTGACCATGATTTGCTTTATTAATACTATACCGTTTTATAATCTTTCACCGAAATGTGCTAACCTCAGAAAGGACTTTTCTATTCAGCTCACGCCAAATACTGACAACGATTCATCACCACAAAGTGACTAAACGCCACTCATTTTCAATGCCGCATGTACTGTAAGAGTTGCTTTTAATAGTAAGTGTTCCTGTGGCTCAGTGGTAGAGCATTGTGTTAGCAGCGCAAACAATTGTGGGTTCGATTCCCAGGGAACACAGGTACTGACAAAATATGGATAACCTGAATAAAAGCATCTGCTAAATGCATAAATGTAATGCAAGCTTTCAAAACTCATTGCAAAAACCAATACAAAATATTAGCATTAGGATATAGTCGATGCTCTTGAGGGTGAGCTTGATCTTAAAAATGAGAGCGCTGTAGACTTTACCATGGAGCTGTTTAGTCAATGATATTAGGCTAATGATGCACGTAATGCAACCTCTTAAACTCAATAGATTTGCAAATGAAAAACAAACCGACACATGTGAGACCGGAGGGAGAACTTAACTTTAAAACACTGGTTTCAAGACTTTAATCTTTGTGCTGGGCTGAAAATCCTTTCTTTTAATTCATGGTCAAAAATAACCAGCCCTAAAAATTGCTTGTAAATCGATTTAATTTATCCAATCTGCAATTGATTATTTGCATGTTTTTAATTTTTTAATTCTACCATATATCAATTTGTGTTTTGCAAATCAAAACGTTAAAGTCAAAAGATTTAATCATTGTTAAGTTAAGATCAACAACATTGTTTTCTTTGAATTCTTTTTTAAATTGATTGATCTTATCCCTCATTGATCTGAGCGTATGCATATATTTGTGGATTATTTTGGCAATAATTGCGCAGTAAAAACACCAGGCTTAAGATCAATAAGTTCCAAAAAGCAACACAAAACCTGTTCTAACTGAAAGACAACGAGGTGATACAACAACAGAATCCAAGGTTTGGGGATAATATAGCATAACGAGAACTTTGGAATACATTGTTGGTAGTCTGGTTACTTTTGATCAGGAACACCACAAGTGTAACACGTGTGTGTGGTGGTGGTTTGGTGGTGGGTGGGTGGGGGGTGGGTGTGGTGTGTGTGTGTGGTGGGGGGTGTGTGTGTTTGTTGTGTGGTGTGTGTGTGTGTGTGGTGGTGTGTGTGGGGGGGGTTGTGTGTTGTGTGTGTGTGTGTGTGGGGTGTTGTGTGTGTGTGTGTGTGTGTGTGTGTGGTGGGGGGGTGTGGTGTGTGTGTGTTGTGTGTGGGTGTGTGTGGGTGGTGTGTGTGTGTGTGGTGTGTGTGTGTGTGTGTGTGGTGGTGGGGGTGGGTGTGTGTGTGTGGTGTGTGTGTGTGGTGTGTGTGGGGGGTGTGGGTGGGTTGTGTGTGTGTGTGTGTGTGTGTGGTGGGTGGGTGTGTGTGTGTGTGTGTGTGTGGGTGAGGGGTGGGTGTGTTGTGTGTGGTGTGTGTGTGGTGGTGGGGGTGTGTTGTGTGGTGTGGGTGTTGTGTGGGTGGGTGGGGGGGTGGTGTGTTTGTGTGTGTGGGTGTGTGTGGTGGGGTGGTGGTGTGTTGTGTGTGGGGGGGGGGGGGGGGATCCAGTTTTTGGGGAGAAGTTTTTGTACCCTGTGTGAGCAGAGTCAGTAAGTTTTAGTTCAATTTGATGACATTAACTGGCATTTTTTTAAAAAAAATCAAATCCTGTCAAGGCCAGAATTATAAGAACATAACATGAGGGTTAACCTGGCAAATTTCAGTCAAATTTCTCAATCAAATACATTTCATTTATGCATTTATTGTTCTCAAAGTCATACAAAAGACGTTTCAGACAGTCTCGAGAGCTTCAGAAGTTTGATTCAGTGCAATGCAATACGTTTGATCAGAAAACAAGAGCCGTGACTCCTTTATTTAGGACATGTAGGTTACTGTAAAGCACGAACAGATCTTTTGGGAAGCGGAGAGCCTGTAATGGTGTCTAGATGAGCTGAGCAGTGTTGCACTCGTTAGCTAATTAAAGCAGTGCCGGTCTGCCAGCGGGACACTATCAGCCTGTACCGCGCAGGATTCACACGGTGCTTCTACAGAACATCACAGGCTGGATGTGGACTGTGTGCTGTAGTGTGCATGATAAGTCAGGAATATCAACAGTATGTGGTTTGTAACTGAATGGTTCATTGTAAGTGGATAAGACTAGGTGCATCCCTATGTGTGTACTTTTACACTATTCTGTGCCATTTTGTATACTTCTATCATGTTTAATGACAAAATGATCATATAAAATGCATGCACTAGATGGTGGAGTACAGTATAAATGCACTGTGTAGTGCATCATCTAGGACACGACTTGCTGGTTACATGATTTCCTTTTCCAGTTAAAATATGTAAACATTCAATCAAGATGCATTCATTTGAGAAGCAAAATGACTTGATATAGAGAGACTTAGAGAGAAGTATGTAGGTGTCTGTGTAGGGTGAAATGGAAAATGTGTAGAGTTCATCTGGAAATGTATAGAGTTTGAACAGGAGATGTTCAAGGTAAGGGCTATTGTGATGCTTTCCAGTTCTTGTATCTTGAATTGAAGTCTCACAGGTCTTCAGTTTGAACCCAGCAGCAGGAAAACGTGAGGTTAAAGGTTGTGAAGGTGTGTAAACGCTCTTCTCTCGCCGAGTTGTGTCCTTTCCCTGTTATCTGTCACTGGCAAAGATCCTTTCATTTCCTCTCGAAGTCTCCGTTTACACACCAGCAGGGAAAAAATCATCTTTCCGAGAGCGCACACACCAAAAGCATATTTTAAAATACTAACATTTATTTCTCAAAGTTATAATTTATCCTCAAAAATACGCAGCCGGTCCAAAAACATCAGAGGAGTCAAATTATTCAGTAATGTTCTCTGTCCGGTGTAGCTTCGCTAAAAGAGAAAGCTGATTACAAGAACGCCTGGAATCAGAGCTTTTCTGCTTTTCTTGCCAATAGCATTTCCTCAGTTAATGGATCTGCATGCACATCCAATGTGGGGACAAGTACATGTTTACTTATTACTTTTGCATGGCGAAGTTATATTACATCCCCAAGAAAACGATTTGTTTTAGTAAATGCTGCTGTGCTGCTCTGGGGCGTTTAATCTAAAACAATTACACAATGTAATGCTCTTTATGAATGCTGGGAAGTGCTTGGCCTGACTCTGTCAGCACATCATCATCCCGGGGTTGATTTTGGACGCCGCTCATAAAGAACAGCGATCTATCGCAGTTTCACTGATTTACATGGATATCTGGAGTGGAGCGAAACCAAAACAATGGTTGATGCTTCAATAATGTTGACTCAGAAAGTAACCCAAGCATGAGATAAATACACCCGCTGGATGAGTTCATTATGGGTAATTACTGTGTAGAGAAAGGTGAAATTCACCAGGTGGGAGAAAAGCAGCATCGTCGTCTCAGAGAGAGAGAAACTGAATTATAGGATAAAGATAATGTCTGAGAACTGTGCACAGAGCAATCAGACGACTTTACAGTAGATAGCTGTGGGAAAACAGTCATTTCAGGCAAAGACGTGGGAACGAAACGCAGTCCTGGCACGCTGGCAGAATCCGAGACAACATCGTTCAGTGATGAAAGCTGGAAACGACAGTGGTTTGGACGCTTGTTTGGGTTTATTTGATAAAGCCATTTTAACTGTAGACAGATCGTCTGCTGTGAATATCACTGCACGAGCTTTAGCTGTTTCTCATATTAGTCATTAAATCTTGTCCTGCACTATTAGTGCAATGCACATGAACGATGCCTCTTGTTTTACGGCCTTTTGTACTATTGTTTAGGGACCGGTATCTTCATCAGCACGGGTACAACCCTCTAATATCATGGCAGCATGTGTAACGGATGTGTATGCCCGTGGTGTCAATGTAAACCTCACTCCCCTGACCTCAAAAAGAGGCGCTCTAGCAACTGACGCTAGAGGCTGTAGCCTTTGGCATTCCTGGTTAGAGCGCCCGCCTCCCGCGCCGGAATCCCGGGTTCGAGACCCGCTCGGTGTGATGGTGCGGACCCGGGGGGATTACATTGGTGCCGTGACCCGGATGGGAGTGAGGTTCAGGGGGGTGAATGTAACGGATGTGTATGCCCGTGGTGTCAATGTAAACCTCACTCCCCTGACCTCAAAAAGAGGCGCTCTAGCAACTGACGCTAGAGGCTGTAGCCTTTGGCGTTCCTTGTTAGAGTGTCCGCCTCCCGCGCCGGAATCCCGGGTTCGAGACCCGCTCGGTGTGATGGTGTGGACCCGGGGGGGTTACACATGGGAAAGTACCACTTAAATGTTTATTTTCAACAGAAAAAGCTATTACTTCTTAGATCAAGAGCTTGCGAAGTCAAGGGTGAAATACGAGGACAGGTGAAGAAAAGTCAATCCTCGGCTAAAAAAGCAATAGTGATCAGAATTGATGGAGTGAAACGCTGATACTCTGAAGGCGCTGGACCATTTAGTGCTTTGAAAACAAATAAAGAACTGTAAAAGCAATCCTTTATGAGACTGGAAGCCAAAGCTAGTGTAATGTGCTTGTGTTAATAACCTGGCTGCAGTTTCTGTTTCTTTGGGCAGTTACATAAAAAGTGCATTACAGAAGTCAAAGTGAGAAAAGACAAAGGCATATGCTGCTTTGAGTCTGTTGCTGAAGTTTCCCTTCTCGAGGACGGCTTTTGAGAAATGACACTTTCTCCCTTTTCCATTTTATTTAGTCTGTATATGTTACATGGAGTAAGGTGGTAAATGCATGAACTGATCAAATGCAACGAAAGAGGATAAAAGCATCTGCCAAATGCATGAACATGTGTCACCTTAAATCCAGATGTATATGGGATCTAAATTGTACTTTGATAAATCATTATGTGGTTTTATGACCCTTCCATTAATTGTGAGACGGTATATCTGAGAAAAATAATAGATTTCAGCACAATTACAAGACGATTAAAGACTTCAGTCTAGAAAAAGAGCAATTGAATGTAATTCTAGGCCTTCTAAAAGACCCCCAAATATTCTCATTTGTAATTGAATGAGTGTTTGATTTATAAATATGACTGTGTACCAAGTGCTCTGTTCATTTGCACTTAGCATGTCAGAGGAATAAGACATGACCTGTGAGTGGTGATCGTCAATGGTTTGTGCATGAATACAGATTCAGTCATTGCTGTGCATGAATACAGATTCAGTCATCGCTGTAAATCCTGCTTCGCTGGGTTTATCTTACCAAAGCTCGTTCCTGGAAACGCTATCCAGGAGAAAAGTCAGTGGCATGGATCATTTCTCTATCTGCTAATGATCTTGACAACTGACTTGCTCATTTGTTTTCTGCCTTGTCTTTGGATTTGAAACTGCTGGTGGAAAAGTGAAGGCTGAACTATGACTTGGCTTGATGTACAGGAGCTGGACAGCTTGTGTTTTTCCAGGGTTTAGTGTGAACAGAAGCAGTGTTCTCAGGGTAGCACAAGGGCCTTGCTATGATTTTAAAGAAACATATCCTAATAAAAGAATCTTTGCATCAAACGTTTCATTCAAATAATGAGCAGGAACTTCTATGCACAAATACTTCCAGCTATGCAACTTTGATTTCATGCTTTGCATTTGTTTCAATATATCTGGCAACACAAGTTGCAATTCTCAGCTTTATGAGAAGCATTAGCTCACATTTGCTTACGACTTCTCTTTCAGGGCACCTTCCACAACTACAGAGAAACATTTTGATGATCTTGCTGAGCCGGAGAGTTTAATTTGATGTGTATAAGAGCTGCTTGAATTACATATCTTGTTTCATTTGAACGTTGTGAGGCGTTAACACAACGTGCTCGCAAAGCCTTTCGGGTTTCTGGCCTTGTGCATGATTATAAATGGATTTTAAAAAGGTTAAATTCCTGGTTAAAGCTTAAGATTGGACTTGGGTTCGCTGACGTTGGTTTTTTTCACTGTAAACTGAAAAGTCAAAACTTAAAGTGATAGTTCACCCAAAAATGATATGTCACATTTTTCTTGAGTAGAAGAGTAAAGAAGATTTGTAGCTGACACCTTGGTCCTTGGTGATTCTTATAATGCAAGTCAATGGGTGCCGGCACTTTGAAAATAAAAAGCACATTTCGAGCCTCCGGAGTGACGTCTGCTTCACGAACGAATCATTCTTTTGAACCGATTCTTTTTAGTGAACTATAGTGAACTAGATAATGGGTTTGTGATGTCACGAACCCAGGAAGTAGCTTGTTGTAGTCCCTACAAGCCATTTTTGTAGGCATTAAACAGCCATCATTTTAGAAGACAACATGTCTCTTTGCATTGAACGGTCAGCGTCGTAACTTTGCAGATATGCTCAAACAGCAACATTACACACTAACTATTAAAAAAGTGAAATCACAATCAACCACCCCTTTAACAGCACATGTTCATTTTTGGGTAACTATTCCTTTAAGCATCATTTTAGTTGCTGAAAGCATGACGCTGGTTAAATTACGCTTCCTCACAGACACTGAGGTATGAGTTACTGTAGTCTACTGTAGGCTTCATTTCTTTTGAAGGCAAATTGATAGGTGATGCCTTATAAACTGTATGGAAGCCTTCATTAAGGGCACACGTTAATTTGTGCAGAACTGCTAATTAAAGAATGTTAAAAAATACTAAACTTGTGAAATTAGATTTTAGATGTATTTGTTTGCTTTGCAGACAAATCAGCGCAGTAAAAACCCAAAGTGGCGAGGGAGAGGTTGACTGAAGTCGTATTTTACGGCCTTTTTTTCTGCGTGTTTTACAATGTGGTTTTCTCAGGGCCATGTTTCCTCCACACAGCCACTCTAACGGAGGCAAAAATAATGAGTACAACTGCACGTCGAGTGGGTAACATGGAGAAAAACCCCAGCACAATTAGGTGAATTAAGTTGGGCTGTGTTCTGTTGAAGCTGGGTCTGATTTCCTCCATTAAATCGAGCAGGGGAAGCACTTTATAGAGCGGCACCGTCCCAGTGAATATCCCTGGCGTCAAAACAGCTGCCCTGTCGCCTAGCGCACAACTGTATTTAAACAACTTGATTAAGTTGAAATAAGCACCCCACCCGAGAGGCAGTGAGTTATTCCTGCAAACACAGACGGCAAAGAAAAGCCCTGAACGCCACACCGCTTCATGTCGGACTTTTAACGAGTTTTAGTGTTCACGTCGGTAATTGTCATAAAAGCAAGAACGAGACTGCTGCTGTGTTTCTGAATTATGTTTGATAGGCTGTTTTTTATTCGTTTGTTTTTCAGTGTGAATAAAGAAGTTCTAAATCAAGTCACTATTACAATTTTTATTCATATTTTTATATTTTTAAATTTTTTGTAATTTAGTTTATTTTGTATAAAAAAATGTATGTAAAAAATTAATTTATATATATATATATATATGGACATGTGCTTTTACATTTCTAAGCAATCAGACTTGCACTGAAGAAGTGCCTTGAAGAAGTGAAAAACTACATTACCCATGATGCCTTTCATTGCAACCAATCAGAGAGTTGCAGTGAACGCTGAGCTCCACCCACTCCCATGAAGCACCGCGAATGATATAATCGATATAATTTGCAATAAGCTTAAAACATATTGTTTCTTCACAAATCAACAACTTTAAATAACTAGTTTTATATTTCTTCATCGTCTTTAATTCGTCAAACGCTGGATCCAGAGCCGCTGAAAAATTAGTCACAGATCTGGCAACCTTTGACGGAAATGAAAAATATAAACTTAATTTAGTTCAGCTACTAGACTAAGTTCACTTCTAGAATAAACATTTTCTGATAATTTACTCTCCCCATGTCATCTAAGATGTTCATGTCTTTCTTTCTTCAGTTGCAAAGAAATTCAGTGTTTTTGAGGAAAACGTTCCAGGATTTTTCTCCGTATAGTGGACTTCAATGGTGGCCGACGGTTTCAATGCAGCTTCAAAGAGCTCTACACGATCCCAGCCGAGGAATAAGGGTCTTATATAGTGAAAGGATCGGCCATTTTCTGAAAAAACAATTATATTTAAACACTTTTTAGCCACAAATGCTGGACTTGCGCTAGCTCTGCGATGCACGTCTTCACACATTACATAATCCTGTTGGAAAGATTGTTCTTCGTCTTTGTTCTTTGGTTAAAAACTTGAATATCGTCCGACATCGTTTTTTTGTAAAGGCAATGACTTCATAGGCAAGACAATCAAATGTTATTCTGGAAGTGGACTTATGCTATAAGTAGCTGAAATAAATTAGGTTTACATTTTTAATTTCCGTCAACGAAGGTTGCCAGATCTGTGACTTCTTTTTCAGCGGCTCTTGTTCCAGTGTTTGATGAATTAAAGACGATTCTAAAACTAGTTATTTAAAGTGATTAATTTGTATAGAAACAAAATGTTTTAAGTTTACATTTATTTAAAATATAAGCATATTTTGCAGCTCTTATATTTCAATATTTAGGTGTTTTGTGAGTGTAGCAAGACAGATTGGATTATATCGTTTGCGGTGCTTCATGGGATTGATTTATGTAAGGCATCATGGGTAATGTAGTTTTTCACTTCTTCGAGTCACTTTTTCAGTGCAAGTCTGATTGCTTAGAAATGTAAAAGCACACATGTCCATAGTTTTTATAGGACAAAATATGTCCCAAAACACCCCCCTCCCCCCCCCCCCTCTAACCTCAAGTATGAGCAACAGTAATAGTGATGCTTGACTTAGCAAACTCCACTAATAATTAATATGAAGTGGCTGCTCTGTGTGTTTTTTGGGAGAGACAGGCAGTCTGTTGACACTGGGCGTCTCCGCGGAAAAACAGATCGTCTTGCTGACGCTTCGTCAGACCATCATCCCCCCCCCCACCCTCCCTCCATCCCTCCATCCGCTGCAATTGATCACAGCTGTGTGTGTGTGTGTGTGTGTGTGTGGGGTGTGTGTGTGTGGGTGGTGTGTGTGTGTGTGTGTGTGTGTGTGTGTGGGTGTGTGTGTGTGTGTGTGTGTGTGTGTGTGTGTGTGTGTGTGTGTGTGTGTGTGTGTGTGTGTGTGTGTGTGTGTGTGATATCTGTTCAGAGAGCATGAAGTGTGCTGAAGAGACCCTCACAGACTACATCACACACTCTGCTGCATGATGCTATCATTGTGATGTGGAGTGGGTGGATTTTATTGGGCACCAGATGCTTTAAATTCCCAGGTCAACACAACAAAAACAAATGATACACAACAAATGAAAGCGGCTTCTCTGAATCAGACATATGTGATATTTCTACCATTAAAAACGGAGTTTATTTGTGCAATTATTATATTATAGTAAAATATCATATTATTATATTACAGTAATTATATGATATAAGGGACAATTCTTAATCATTTTGAAAATAAATTTGCAATGGAAAAAAAATCTCAATTATGGAAATAAAACGAGCAATAAAGCCACTATTTGTAAAGTCTATTCAATGCCATAATTTTTTCTATAAGTCAATAAGGGCTTATATTATATCAGCAAATATTAATATGCAATTAATTGTAATTTAATTTAGATTAACTATCAATATCATGTAATTAATTCAATAATATATTTTAAGGAAATCTAGGAGAAATTTGGGATATTTGAGATTTAAAATAGTTAAATAATTGTATACACTACACTACAGACTCATATCTGACCCATGAATCCATATTTCATCTGCACCAGAGAGAGGGAGAAAGCTGACGCATTGATATGTTTTTCCTCTGCGGTGTCATGAAATGAAATCTATGGGTTTCAAACCATCACCACAATCATGACACCCAAACAAACCAACACACTCTACACACACACAGAAAACACACAGACACACACACCACACACACACACATCACACGCACGCACACACGCACACGCACACCACACAACACGCACACCACACACACACACACACACACACACACACACACACACACACACACACACACACACACACACACACATCTCTCTCTCTCTCTCTCTCAACACACACACACACACACACCACACACACTACACACACTCTCTCTCTCCCTCCTACATACACACAAACACACACACACACACACACACACTCTCTCTCTCATCTCTCTCTCTCTCTCCTCTCTACATACACACAGAAAACACACACACACACACACTCTCTCTCTCTCTCTCTACATACACACAGAAAACACACACACACACACACACACACACACACACACACACTCTCTCTCTCTCTCTCTACATACACACAGAAAACACACACTCACACTCATTCTACACACATACAGAAAATACACACTCACACACACACAGTCATTTTTACTGAAAACATGAGCCATAAACTGCGAGAATGAACATGAAATCATTTCAAAAATCGTTTTAAAATATCAACTATGGAAATAAAGAATGGAAGTCAATTTTAACTTCTTATTAACTTCGACTCTTTATTACGTCCTTTCAATGTCACAGTATTTTTGTAAAGTCAATGGGGGGGGGGTTGTTTTCCTCTGCAAATATTGATATGAAATTCAATTGACTCATCAAATCATGTAATTAATTTATGTTAGTGGAACTTTAGTTTAAATTTGGCTTATTTGAGATTAATAATAGATAAATAAATAACTATATATTATATTATATATATGTATAATTGTAATTTTCAATCACACTTTTATTGTTGGAATTTCTTCCAAAAACTGTCTTCAAAACACCTTTTCAGTTAAATACAGTTACAGTTCAATTAAACACCAATAACACTGATAACATCCCATAAATACAATACATCAAAAACATCAAAGTAAAAATGTCCCTTTGTTGTGGTATCCATGAGGCCTACTTTCCCCCAGCTCTGATTCAATCATTTGTCTGTATATATATATATGACATAAAAAGACAATGTTGTTTTTTCTACAAATGATATTATATATATGTCTATATTTAGTTTTTGGATGTATGAGCTAGATGATATTCTTGGCTGATATAGACGGCAGACGTCTGAAAGTGACGGCAGATGATGTGTTTCCAGTGTTAGAATCAGTGTGACCCACAAGAGCCCACATTTACCCACACAACATTCAGCACGGCTCCCAAACATGCACAAGCCCGTGGCTCCCGGTCTGAGTCGGGTCGTGACATCAGCGCGGGATCCCGCCCTCGTCAGTGCTCTTACAGTAGGGCAGACGGACAGAGCTGCAGCCTGTGTTTGTTGGCAGAGCGCCGGGCGTTTGTGGTGATGGCTGAGGTTTAGTGTAATCACGGCCTGGAGCGTTAGACAGACAGACAGACAGAGCGAGAGAGAGAGACAGATGAGAGTGGGTTACGCTTCAACACCCTGATGGCTGCGTGGCCCTCATGAGTCCATGCTGAAATCCATATAGAGCATTTTTGACATGAAAAGCCTTTCGCATCACGTTTGAAAGTTTGCATGGCAACATATTACACAGTACTACATCCTTTTATTTCTTTTTGCAAAAGGGAGTAATGTAGCTAAAATAATTATGCTAAAATCTAATAATATCAAAAATATCAATACAAATGTATATTATTTATATTACATAGTATATATGTGTGTGTGTGTGCGTGTGTGTGCGCGTGTGTGTGTGTGTGTGTGTGTGTGTGTGTGTGTGTGACCCTGGACCACAAAATAAGTCTTTAGTAGCACAGGTGTAGCAATAGCTAAAAATACATTGTATGGGTCAAAATTGTAGATTTTTTTACACCAAAAATCATATATTATATATAGGATATTAAGATCATGTTCCATGAAGATATTTAGTACATATTCTACCATAAATATATCAAAACTTCATTTTTGATTAGTAATATACATTGCTAAGAACTTCATTTGAACAACTTTAAAGATGATTTTCTCAATATTTTCAAAGTCTCAGCTAAATATTGTCCTATCCTTACAAACCATACATCTATGGAACGCTTATGTATTCAGCTTTCAGATGATGCATACATCTCAATTTCGAAAAATTGACACTTATGACTGGTTTTGTGGTCCAGAATCAAACGCAACACTTTAGTTTTTGCCCCATTTTTCATGCGCTGAACTCAAAGATCGTAAGACTTTGTCTATGTACACAAAAGGCCTATATGTTAGAGTGGCCTTTTATTGTGTCCAGCCTAAGACACACCTGTGCAATAATCATGCTGTCTAATCAGCATCTTAATATGCCACACCTGTGAGGTGGATGATTATCTCGTTCACTAACACAGATTTACACAGATTTGTGAACAATATTGGAGAGAAATAGGCCTTTTGTGTACATAGACAAAGTATTAGATGATTTGAGTTCAGCTCATGAAAAATGGGGCAAAAACAAAAGTATTGCGTTTATAAATTTGACCAGTGTTTGTGTGTGTGTGTGTGTGTGTGTGTGTTCACAGTGCCGTGAAAAGGTTTTTGCCACCTTCCTGTTTTTTGTTGTAGTTTTTTTGCATATTTTCACACTTAAAAGATTCAGATCATCAAACTAATTTTTATATTACACACAGATAATGCAAGTAAATACAAAATGCAGTTTTTAAATGATGATTTCATTTATTAAGGGAAAACCGCTGTCCAAACCTACCTGGCCCTACGTGAAAAAGTAATTTAAACCCTGTTAAATCATGACAGAACTGTGATTAAACACGTTATTTTAGAAAGCGGAGTTAAACTTCACTAGACACACCGAGACCTGATTACTGCCAGACCTGATGAATCAAGACATCTCTTATATATAGCCTGTCTGACATTAGTGAAGCACACTCATGCAGCGATCTGAAGAACTTCAAGAACGGATGAGAAACTAATAGTTGAGATATATCGGTCTGGAAAGGGTTATAAAGCCATTTCTAAGGCTTTGGGACTCCAGCGAACCCCGGTCAGAGCCTTTATCCAGTAATGGAGGAAACTTGGATCAGTGTTGAACCTTCCCAGGAGCGGCCGGTCGACCAAAATTACTCCAAGAGCACAACGACGACTCATCCAGGAGGTCATAGAAGAACCCAGAACATCATCTGAAGAACTGCAGGCCTCACTTAAGACCAGTGTTCATGATTCAATAATAAGAAAGAGACGGCACCCATGGGAGACGTCCAAGATAAAGCCACAGCTGCAATAAACAACACAAAGGATCGTCTCACATTTACCAAGAAATATCTTGATTATCCCCAAGACTTCTGGTCAAATATTCAGTGGACTGATAAGACACAAACTCTTTTGGAAGGTGTGTCCCGTTACATCTGACATAAACACAGCATTTGATAAAAGAGCATCATACCAACAGTCAAACGTGGAGGTGGTGGTGGTGTGATGGTCTGGGGCTTCAGGACCTGATGGAAACATGAATTCAGCACATGTCCGGCGGTCAGTGTGTGTCCTCAAGCTCAAGCGCACTTGGGTTGTGCAGCAGGACAATGATCCCAAACACACCAGCAAGTCCACCGCTGAACGCCTCAAGACAAACCAAAGTCCGGATTATATCCGATTGAGATGCTGTTAAACTGTCCACTCGAAAACCCTCCAATGTGGCTGATCTAAAACAATTCTGCAAAGAAGAGAGGGCTAAACTTACCCCACAGCGATGTGAAAGACTCATGGCCAGGTATCACAAACGCTTGATTACCGTTGCTGCTGAAAAGAGTGGCACAAGAATTACTTTTTCACGTAGTGCCAGGCAGGGCAGGACTGCTTTTTCCCTTAATAAATGAAATCATTATTTCAAAACGGCATTTTGTATTTACTCGGGTTATCTTTGTGTAATTAGTTTGATGATCTGAATCATTCAAATGTGACAAATAGGCAAAAAAATAAATAAAACCTTTTCACACACTGTATATATAGATATGGGTGCGTATATTCAGTAAGGGATTATGCACGGAATATATATATATATATTAAATTTAAATGTGAGCATGAATTAAAGCAGCATAATAGAAAGGTGATTAAACTGCCTTGGTGATAAATAGTTTTAATGCATACCTCCCAGCCAATCAGAATCAAGTATTCATGGTATAACTCATTATATATATATTTTTTTGTGAATATATACATTTTGCTCGTGTGTAAACCAAAATTAAAAAATACAAATTGATGCAGTATTACTTAGACATGACAGAGAAAATGATATCAAAATAATAAATGTGGGTTTTGAGTGGACGGTTTATATCATGAAATCTGAATTAGGCATGAAATAATGCCGTGCATGTCAAAATGGGCTAAGAATGGATAATCTGGCCCAGATTCAGGCAGGAATCATGTGTTTGGAAAATCAAGACTCATTCACCTTCACAAATGATTGTCAAAAACAAAATATGCGTATTTAGTGAGAAAGTGTGACGCGCTTTTGGACACTGCTTTTGGACTCAGCAGCCCAGAATTAGTGTTCAGCACATGTGATGCATTTAAATACAATGAGTATGAATGACTGCAGTGTCTTTCAGGTGTACTGTATCTCCTGATGTGAATACAGGCCGATACAGAGGCAGACTGGGTTTAATAGAAGGTGGAAATTAGTCTCAAGTGTCGAGGACGTCCAAACGCATGTTAGAGGCCGTTTGTCACCTCGTTTATTCAAATAGATGTGACAGATGACCGTTTGGAGACCCGGTTAGTGGAAGAGCTCCTGCTAAGATGCTCTCGGGATAAAATGATTGATGGAAGTTGTGTTTCATAACTAGTTCATGACTGTAATATTCACGGTGCAGAGGAACGATATTGTTCAAATCACTTTCAGAACCAGTTATGAATAATAAAAGGTTTGAGCCAATCAGAATCCATTGATTCGAATAAGCTCGAGCATTTAAAGCGGCAGATGATAAAACTGCAGCGTGTGCTTATAATAAACATTACATAATAGTTATAGTACAACAGGCGCTTTCCAAAGATTACATAGTTTGCTAGACTAAATAAAAACTAATTATGGACTATTAAAACTTACTCAAACTACACTGAAATTAGAAATATTTTTTTTTTTTTAGTGTTGCTTGAAGTAAAATAAAATTCAATATGAAAAACGTACATTTATTTATGTTTTCTTCTAGTTGCCAAAGCCATTTTTCTTATTTTTATTTAGTCTAACATACTAAAATAACCCAAACTAACACTAGCACTAAAATACCGGCTTGAAACGTGTTTGGCATTTACGTCTGTATTTTTTATTTATTCATTTTGATGTACACTGAAAAAAATGAGACAAATTTTTTTTAAGGTAAATGGTTGCAAACTATTTATTTTAGCTACGTTTAATAAAAAAAAGTTGAAAGTCAGTCAACTAAATTAGTTTATTGAAAATAAATTGATTGCATCCGCTTACCTTAGATTGAATGAATCATGTTTTCAGTGTATTTCAGTGTGTTTCTAGCTACAGGTCTCTGTGGAGTTGTTGTGACCCATGATCACTTCTATCGAAATGCCACGGAGCCAAACCGAACACTTTTAGGCCTAAAGAATGGCGAAGGCGTGAGTGACTCATCTGGATAAAGACTTTACTCTATTTCAGACAGATGTGACATTTACAGCTCACTCCGGAGCTGATCGACGGGGGAAAGATGGCATGCGTCAGTGATGGTGGTGGAAACGCTGGCCAGAGAGAGACTCACACACACACACACACACACACACACACACACACACACACACACACACACACACACACACACACACACACACACACACACGACACAACACACACAACACACACACACACACACACACACACACACACACACACAGACACACACACACACACACACACACACACACACACACACAGACACACACACACTCCACACACACACACACACACACACACACACACACACACACTCTCACACACACACACACACACACCACACACTCTCACACACACTCACACACACACACACACACACACAAGCGCTGTTCCCTGTCATTACAGCATTATCCAGCTCAGTCTGTCTGGCCTGCAGGGAATCCCCTGTGAACACGCACATGTACAGCATCTAGACCTATACGTCTCAGAGAAAGAGGAAAGTGTTATTGATCAGAGCGTTTTCTTTTATATGTGACCCTGAAACAGTCATAAGCAGCACAGCTATATTTGTAGCAATAGCCAACAACACATTGTCCATTTTTCTTTTATGCCAAAAATCATTAGGATATTAAGTAAAGATCATGTTCCATAAAGATTTTACCGTGAATATATCAAAACGTCATTTTTGATTAATAATATGCATTGCTAAGATCTTCATCTGAACAACTTTAGATTGTAAATTTGATTTTTTGCACCCTCAGATTCCAGATTTACAAATATTGTCCGATCATAACAAATCATACATCGATGGAAATATTATTTATTCAACGCTTAGATGATGCATACATCTCAATTCAAAAATAATCGACCCGTATGACTGGTTTTGTGGTCTAGGGTCATATATAACTGCACTGTAAAAAAAATATTTTTTAATAATTTGTTACCCCGCTGACTTAAAATGTTATGTTTATAGTCGACTAAAATATCCAAGTGTCACTTAACATTAAGTAACGTAAAGTTGACTAAGCTTAACATTTTTAGTTAGCTAGGTAGCAAATTATTTTAAGTTGAAATATGATAATTTATTTTTACTTTGTGGGTTATATTTAACTTATGTATAAATCTGTTCCTTCTAAAACCGAGTCAAATGTATGGAAGATTGTTTCACCATTGATAAAATTAAATCTCAAAATTAATTTCTGTAAAGAAAATTTTGTGATATAAATTTGAATTTGAGATGAAAAAAAAATTGTGATGAGGAAAAAAAACTGATTGCGAGATAAACTCAGAATAAAGACATATAAACTCACACTTGTGAGAAAAAGTTAATATTGTGAGATAAAAAGTCATTTATTTATTCCGTGACAAACTACGAGATGTAAACTCAAAAATAAGAATCGATAAAATAGATTTTTAAGATAAAAATAAGAATTGCGAGATATAAAGCCAGAATCGGATTATTGAACCATATTTGTGAGGTATAAAGTCACAATAAAGATTAAAGATATAAAGAATCGTTTTTCAAAGCAGTGATTCAGCGTTTTGAGAACACAATGTGTTCGGCTGTTCGCATGCGCTAAGCTTAATAGTAGGATATATATAATCAAAGATAATGTGATGCACTCATATAGCGATATCTGGGGTTTGTTTTAAGACTTGATCTGTGTACAGTACACACATCTCTTCTGAAATCACTGGGTCATGTTCTCAGGAGGAAGATCTCTTTCAGCATCACGTTCTCTCTGTTTAACCCTCATTTCTGTTTATAGGTAACGAGTGAGATGTTTAGGAGCGCTCATTGGTGAGTTTTCTTTTCTTAATGCAACACGTTTTAAAAGCAGGCCACACAGAGAGCGTCTCATCGCTGTGTTCTGGAACTAAACAGCGTCTTTGTTCGGTTTTCCTCCCACAAAGCTCTGGAAAGCTCACAGCTATACTCTGTGAAGAACGAGACCTGTGACATTTCCAGCCGATGCAGTTCTGCCAGATCACTTAAAGCCATGTTAAAACAAGAAGACGTATCTGCCGATGGGGTCAGAAAAATACACACACACACACACACACGCACGCACACACACACACACACACACACACACACACACACACCACACACAC
This sequence comes from Schizopygopsis pylzovi, assembly GCA_027422435.1. Taxonomy (NCBI): domain Eukaryota; kingdom Metazoa; phylum Chordata; class Actinopteri; order Cypriniformes; family Cyprinidae; genus Schizopygopsis; species Schizopygopsis pylzovi. The sequence continues at coordinate 1,052,497 of CM049817.1, forward strand.
ACACACACACACACACTCACACACCACACACCCACACACTCACATCACACACACACACACACACACTCACACACACTCACACACACACTCACACACACACACACACACACACACACACACACACACACACACACACACACACACACACACACACACACGCACACGCACACACACACACACACACACACTCACACACACACACACTCACACACACACACACCACACACACACACACACACACACACACACACAGCACACTCACACATCACACTCACACACACACACACACACACACACACGCACACGCACACGCACACATACACACTCACCACTACACTGCACAACATCCAATTCTCAGGTCTTTTTACACACACATTCACACAACACACACATCTACACACACATTCTGTCTCTCACACTATCACACACACCTACACGCCTCACAGAGCACTCTACATCACACACACACACACTTTCAGTACACACATACTGATTAACATTCACACACACACACTCAACACACACACATACTCACTCTTACATCACTTTGGACTGGATTTTGTGATGACCACACTCACACAATGTGTTCACATCGATCACACACACATGACATCACTTTTTCTGTGAAAGTGAACGTTCTATGCATCATTTATTTATTATTGTTTACTTTTCAGAGTATCATAAACTATGAGTTCATACACACATTTGAACGGTTTTTACAATTATATTACAATTCAAAATATACATTTAACAACATTGTTCATGATCTTTCACACTCAATCTCATCATAATATTACATGTCAAACAATAATTCCTGAGCACAAACCATTAATCCTGAGTAAATTTGTGAAAAAAATTATATATTTATATCACTTTTGGGACTGGATTTTGTTGATGAACATAAATGTGTTTGCCATTCGATAAACCATGAATCACTGTTTTCATGTGAAAGTGAACGTTTATGCATCATTTATTTATTATTGTTTACTTTTCAGAGTATCATAAATATGTAGGTTTCATAAATTTGAACTGTTTTTGAGCAATTATGAGTTACGAATTCAAATTAATTTAATCAAATTGTATACAATGATCTGTTCAAATCAAATTTCTCATTGAATATGAATATGTATATACATATATATGATCCTGGAGCACAAAACCAGTTTAAGTCGCTGGAGTATATTTGTAGAAATAGCCAAAAATACACTTGTATGGCTCAAAATTATGAATTTTTATTTTATGCCAAAAATCATTAGGATATTAAGATCATGTTCCATGAAGATATTTTGTAAATGTCCTACTGTAAATATATATTTAAAAAATATA
>CM049817.1:1058822-1071322 GCA_027422435.1 Schizopygopsis pylzovi
TTGTGATTGATTTGTTCAGATGTGGGTGTGGCATTCAAAGGGGGCGTGGTTTAATAGTTTAATTACATGCCAACACTAAAATACAATTTTGTCATGGAAGACTTTACTCTTCTTTAAACACAGTTCTGTAGTAATCCTGCTTGTCTTTCTCTCATATAGCCGTCCCTCTGAGAAGATGCTGATAGTTCTGCTGAGCGTTAGTTAAAAGCAGTCGGCCGGTGCGTGAAGATGACATGTGAGCACGAATGCCTCGTCAGGTATCAGTAGATTGCTTTGATTGCACACACAACCAAAGTATGTAGAAGTGCTTGTCCTCTGGATGTCTGACCCATTTAGCAGTGAAACACATGATAGAGCATGTTCTGTGTAAGTATCACAAACTATAGAAACTATAGCATGTTCATTGAACATTAATCATTTGTTCCAAAAACAAAACAAGAACCATGTGCAAAGCTAAGAGGAACAGTCTATGCTTGTGCGTTCGCATTAGGTTATCATGAAAAACCTCCCATGCCGTTTATGATCATAAAAATAACATTTAGGGGATGTTCTGTATGTGCTCTTTTTAGGTTGTCTTCTTGCAATGTTCGTTTATGGATACACAGAATGTTGATAGAATATTATAAATATGACCCCGGAGCACAGACGCAGTCATAAGCAGAGCAGGTATATTTGTAGCAATAACCAACAATACAGTGTATGGGCCAAAATTATACATTTTTATTTTATGCCAAAAATCATTAGGATATTAAGATCATGTTCCATGAAGATATTTTGTCAATTTCATACCGTGAATATATCAAAACTAAATTTTTGATTATTAATATGCATTGCTAAAGACTTAATTTGAACAACTTTAAAGATGATTTTCTCAATATTTAGATTTTATTGCACCCTCAGATTCCAGATTTTCAAATATTGTCCGATCATAACAAACCATACATCAATGGAAATGACTGGTTTTGTGGTCCAGGGTCACCAAACTCGAACCATTGGAGGAACGTTTGCTGGGATTCATCTGTGTGACGCTCATATGATTAGTTGCATTGGTAACGCTTTACAACAAGTTCCTGCTAATTAATACATTATTAATCTTTGTTAGCGTTGGTTAAAGGGATAGTTCACCCAAAAATGAAAGTTCTGTCATCATTTACTCATATTTTGAAGAATGTAGGTAATCAAACTGTTAATGGTAGCCATTGACTTCAAGTCATTGGAAGATAATCGACCGTCACGTTCTTCGAAATACCTTCTGTGTTTAGCATACCAAAGAAAATCATACAGATTTGGTGGTGAGTAAATTCACTTTTGGGTGCACTGTCCCTTTAATACAACTACAAATATTCATTAGTTCATGTAAGCTCAGGGGCCTGTACCATGAAGCCGGATTAGCTGGTTAGCCAGGTAAGATTCAGTTTAGTTTCTATCCCTTAACCTTTAGCAAAACCTTTAACCAAGGCTCGTGATTGGCTGTTCATCAGTGATGTCACACGTGCTCCACAAACTCCGGATCAAGCATTGATCATGCATCAGCATCATGGTACCATCAAAGCCGGATTGGTATGGTTTTGTCAACTCGAAACTAATCCTGTAACTCTGAATGTGTTCATCTACAATGATAGTACAGGCCCAGATCCATTAAATAATATCAACAGATACGAGCTTTGATTGACCCCTAACCCACAACTAAACAAACACTTGGTATCAATGCCACAAATCACTCATGAACTCCACCACGGCTAATCTTCATTTCACTCCAGACAGACTATGTCCAGACCCTAATACTGTAATCGTCTGGTGTTTTTAGTGTTTGCGGTGCCCTTCCCAGTCAGCGAGGGAACGCTAGCAGGTCATATACACACGGCACGGGCCAGCGGCTGTGAGAAGGATCCAGCGCAGTAAAGCCCAAACCACCAGCAGCGTCCGCAACTAAACATAGCACAACCTCAGCTCAGACAAGCTCGCTCTCTCTCTCTCGCTCTCTCTCTCTCCAGATTAGCTGTGACGCTAAGCACACAGCAGCGTTTACAGCGCGTTCACACACTCGCTCGTATTCCTCCACACGAGGAGGAAGGGCCCGACTTAATTATCATGGCACACCACAGAGACAATCGAGGCTGCTGCGTCTCCTCTGCTCTTTTCACATTTGCCTTTTAAATGATAATATTAATGTTCCTGAGAAAAGTTGCAGCTAGTGAAATAACAGTGTTGGGTTTTGTCGTGTGCACCAGTGACGCGACGAGGCAAGCTTTCTGGGAAAGTAGCCTACTGTATGTGCTCCTGTGTATGATTTATTTTCCCCAACCGGTGTGAATCACACATAAAAAAATAATACTGTGAAAAACGAATAACATGTGATTTTGTTTTAAAAAAGACACATGAGTTACTTTGGCATACGGTTGGATATAAACCCCACAGCCCACACTTAATGTCTCTGTGTGTGTGTGTGTGTGTGTGTGTGTGTGTCGTGTGTGTGTGTGTGTGTGTGTGTGTGTTGTGTGTGTGTGTGTTTGTATGTGTCTGTCTGTCTGTGTGTGTGTGTGTGTGTGTGTGTGTGTGTGTGTGTTGTGTGTGTCGTGTGTCTGTGTGTTGTGTGTGTGTGTGTGTGTTTGTGTGTGTGTGTGTGTGTGTGTCTGTGTGTTGTGTGTGTGTGTGTGTGTTGTGTTGTGTGTCTGTGTGTGTGTGGTGTGTGTGTGTGTTTGTGTGTGTGTGTGTTTGTTGTGTGTGTGTGTCTGTGTGTGTGTGTGTGTGTGTGTGTGTGTGTGTGTGTGTGTGTGTGTGTGTGTGTCTGTGTGTGTTGTGTGTGTGTGTGTGTGTGTGTGTGTGTGTGTTGTGTTGTGTCTGTCTGTCTGTGTGTGTGTGTGTGTGTGTTGTGTGTGTGTGTGTGTGTGTGTGTGTGTTGTTTCTGTGTGTGTGTGTGTGTGTGTGTGTGTGTGTGTGTGTGTGTCTGTCTGTGTGTGTGTGTGTGTGTGTGTGTGTGTGTGTGTGGTGTGCGTGTGTGTGTGTGTGTCTGTTTCTGTGTGTGTGTGTGTGTGTGTGTGTGTGTGTGTGTGTGTGTCTGTTTCTGTGTGTGTGTGTGTGTCTCTGTGTGTGTGTGTCTCTGTGTGTGTCTGTGCATGTGTGTGTGTGTGTGTGTGTGTGTGTGTGTGTGTGTGTGTGTGTGTGTGTGTGTTGTGTGTGTGTGTGTGTGTGTGTGTGTGTGTGTGTGTGTGTGTGTGTTCTGTGCATGTTGTCTGTTGTGTGTGTTTCTGTGTGTGTGTGTGTGTGTGTGTGTGTGTGTGTGTGTGTGTGTGTGTGTGTGTGTTGTGTGTTGTGTGTCTGTCTGTTGTGTGTGTGTTGTGTGTGTGTGTGTGTGTGTTTTGTGTGTCTGTCTGTGTGTCTGTCTGTCTTGTGTGTGTGTCTGTGTTGTGTGTGTGTGTGTGTGTGTGTGTGTCTGTGTCTGTGTGTCTGTGTCTGTGTCTGTGTGTGTGTGTGTGTGTGTGTGTGTGTCTGTGTGTCTGTGTCTGTGTCTGTGTGTGTGTGTCTGTGTTGTGTGTGTGTGTGTGTGTGTGTGTGTGTGTGTGTGTGTCTGTGTCTGTGTGTGTGTGTGTCTGCGTGTTGAAGCATCATCTAATTTCATATGCAGCATGTCTCATGTGTGTGAGGCGGTAATGTTGACTACTCAGTGATGTCAGAAGCAGCCCTGAAGCTCGTATATATATATTTTGAACGTTCATGTGCTTCACAAGTAGCAGAGGAGCTCAGCGAGTCCAGACAACTTGAGACTCGAGGCTCAGCATCTCTCTCTGACCTGCCATCGGGACAAACTCGAGACCGATTTCAGGACAATAACCCCAAAGATTTTAAACAGCACAAGAAATATCTTTATGGATTGTTAAGGCGACTCCGTGGACTGCCGTCTGAATCACTGCAGTGAGTATTTTTCTTAATCGTTCACTTTTAATGCAGTGAATGTTTGTCAAATATTGATGTTTTAATATCTTTCAGCTGGTAGTTACAGCTTTCTTATTGCAGAGATGTTTCTCATTTATAGTTCAAGAAACTTAACAGTTTATCTGCTTTATATTGAAGTATCTTAATTCATTACTAAATCAAATTCACCAACAAGTCATGTACTGATCCACGAGGAAGCACTATCTTAACATAACTTAACCTTTCTACTTTTCTGACTTGTGTTTAAGTTTCAATTTAGTCTCAGTTGATTAGAGAAATTATTATTAGAAGTTATTTTAGGATCCCATCAAGCAATAACTCATTAATATAACCGCACATTTGACTTCTCGTTACACTGCGTCTTGAAGAAGTATCTCAGTTGATTTATTTGTGAACAGACACACATTTAGTTGGAGATGAGAGTCATTTTCGGATCACATAAAGGTCACGATAACTCTTAATATTCACTTTTTGCACTGCAGTTTGGTCTCATTTAATTATCAGCGTTCTCTCAGTGGATTTATTGTGTTAGGAGATATAAAAACAGACACAAACCACATACATTCACTAGGAATATAGAGCTTGAGAACATAGATTATTCACTCGGTGTAACATTTAGTTTGTTCATATTGAGATTTCTGACTTTTTATTTAGTTTATTGCTAAATATTACTGAGTCAGCTTATAGTAGATTCACCAGCAAGTGATTTTAAGATCACATCAGGTAGCAATAATACTTAATATATGAGAACTTTTCACTTTTTACAGTTTAATCTGCTTCGAGTTTCCACTTTGTGTCATTTTAGGAGAAATAAAAACAGACACAAAGTCAATAGTTATGAGTATAGAGCTGTAAAATACTAGAGTATAGAGTTCAAGGAGGCTTTAGAAGACTTTATTAACGCTTGAGATCGGCTGTATTATCATCAGGACTCGTCTGTTAAAGTAGAGCAGACTTTAATTCACTATAATCTCCCGAATCAGACTCATAATGAAAAATGCATTCATGTGACAATCTTTTTTTAGTGTATTCAAAGCGTATAGCATATTCACCAACAGGTCATTTTAGGATATCAGATAGAAACAACTCAAGTCTCATTGTTTCACGTCGTTTTGAGACACAAATGAGTCAATAGTTACTGTAAGCGAGAGCTTTAAATGTGGATCCCGGCTCTGTGTGGGGTTTAACGAGACATGTCGGAGCTCATATTGAGACTTCTCATGGCAGACGTTTGTCTGAGACATTGTTGAGATGTCTTAACTTTCTCAGGAGAAGCATCTGAGCAGCAGGAGACTGGATTGAGATGTGTGAAGTTCAGTGAAAGCTTCTCTCGTACTGTGGGTTGTGATAGAGATGACAGTAATTCAGCGCTGTCTGAACAGATCAGATCTTCAGCTGAAAGTGAAGTCATGTGCTGGCAGATCTCAATGCAACGCATTCGTTCTCTTATGAAGAACCATATCAAGCTTTACGATGGGATATCTTAATATTTCTGAGATTAAATGCAAAACAACTTCGTAGCACTTTTCATATTTGTTCAAGTCTCATGATTCTCCTCAAGCATTTCACTAGAGATCTCAACAGTGTCTTACACTTTGCTCAGGTTTACCATGATTTTACATTAAAAGTCAAATCTACAATCAATGTATCTATCTATATCAAATCTATATCTATAACCCAGAACAACCTTAAGTGTCCTGAGCTATAACATAGCAACCTTTGAGCAATATCAATATAATGAAACATCAAAAAATTATATATATATACATAAAATGCATAAACCTTTCATTATGTCAAGGTTTCATGCAAAGGTTTTTTTTACACTTCAGACTTACTGTAATATCATAAAGACTCGTCATGCATTCATATTCATATCTGATATTCAAGTATCAGAGCAGCGTCTCTCGGGCTCTGAGCTTTCATTCTCTCAAGAAACAAACTCTGCTTATAATTACTACATGAAAAAAAGATGCATTAATGTGACAAAAAGTGTTTTGAGTTTGACGTTCTGTTCTGCGCCAGTCTGAATCGTACAGTAAATGGTGTGATATAATACTTTATGACTCCTGGAGAGAACTGAGTGAAGTCCATGCACGGGAAAGCAGGCAAGACGCTGCCGAAGACTTTATTCTGGGACGAGGAACAACGAGGGGATATTTTCTGGATTAACCCGTCGCGCACCAGCTCTCTCTCAGCCTTTAATGTTTAGTTCATTTGAGTTGTCCGATACTTAAAGGGACAGTTCACCCAAAAATTGCCCCCAAATTGTTCCAAACCTGAATTCATTCCTTTCATCTATTGAACACAAAAGAATATATTTTAAAGAAGGTTGGTGACCAAACGGTACCCATTGACTTCCATCGTATGGAAAAAAGTATTATGTAAGTCAATGGCTGCCGTCAAATGGATTAGTTCACCCAAAAATTTAATTCTGTAATTTACTCGACATCAAATTTTTCCAAACCTGTATCCATTTCTTTCAGCTGTTAAACACAACAGAAGATATTTTGAAGAATGTTGGTAACCAGACAGTTAACGGTACCCATTGACTTCCATAGTGTGAAAAAAAGTACTATGGGAGTCAATGGCTACCGTCAACCTACATTCTTCTAAATATAGATATTTTGTGTGTGTTCAGCAGAAGAAAGTGAGGCATGTGTGTGTGTGTGTGAGAGAGAGAGAGAGAGAGAGAGAGAGAGAGAGAGAGAGAGAGAGAGAGAGAGGAGAGAGAGAGAGAGAGAGAGGAGAGAGAGAGAGAGACGGAGGAAAAAAGCAGTAAGATTAAAAGTGAACATTTGTGTTCAGCAGAAGAAAGTGAGGCATGTGAGAGAGTGAGAGAGAGAGAGAGAGAGAGAGAGAGAGAGAGAGAGTGGAGAGTGAGAGAGAATGAGAGAGAGAGGAGGAGAGAGAGAGAGAGAGAGAGAGAGAGAGAGAGAGAGAGAGAGTGTGTGTGTAGTAGAGGAGAGTGAGAGAGAGAGAGAGAGAGAGAGAGAGAGAGAGAGAGAGAGAGAGAGAGGAGAGAGAGAGGAGGCAGAGAGAGAGAGGAGAGAGAGAGAGAGAGGGAGAGGAGACAGAGAGAGAGAGAGAGAGAGAGAGTAGAGATAGAGAGAGGAGAATTGTTTTGAGAGCGTAGGCAGAGAGAGCAGTAGGATGTGGAGAGAGAGAGAGAGAGAAGAGCTAGGAGATGTATTGACGCATGAGAGACGAGGAGGAGAGACTTTTGTTCACCGTAGATGCAGAGTAGAGAGTAGATGACGAAGTAGCAGAGAGAGAGAGTTTTCAGAGTAGGACGAGAAGACAGAGTAGAGATAGAGTGTGTGTGTGTGAGAGAGCCAGAGAGAGAGCTGAAGGACAGGTAGAGAAGACACGTGAGATGCATGTAGAGAGAGAGAGAAGCTGAGAGAGAGGAGAGCAAGAGAGAGTGAGAGAAGACGAGAGAGAGAGAGATGATGACACTTGAAGAGAAGAAGGAGCTGAGTAAGATGAGTGAGAGAGTGTGGGTGTGCAAAGCGTGAGTTAGATAAAAGAGAACATTTTGTATGCAGTGATGAAAAGACAGTATGAAGATGAATCAAAAGACAGTTATGACAGATACATAGGCCTACTGATGAAGACGTTTGTACCTGTAATCGAGATATTTGAGAGAACGAATTGAGAATGATGAGAAGAAAGAAGAGAGGGGGGGGGGGGGGAGGAAAAAAGCAGTAAGATTAAAAGTGAACATTTGTTTTGTGTATGCCGCTTGCTGCCAAAAGCCAGTAATTTTGGATGAATCTAAAACAGCTTTCCTGGCTCTGTCCCCACTTCACGCCTCCTGCCAGGAAAGACTTTTTTCACCTGTTTATATGCAGGTAAAGTATACTCTACCGAGTGCCCCCGAATGAGGTCTTTTTTTCCAACTTAACACGAAACCCTTATATAAGTGTGTGTGTGTGTGTGTGTGTGTGTGTGGACCACAGGGGCTGAAACAGGTAGACAAGACCTGTGTGACTGCATGTAAAGAGCAACTTCTGACATGCCTGTAAAAGACGAGAGTCTGCGTGCTTTTCTACACGAACCGGTGGCCAGTGACACACACACCTCAACAGACAGTAATATGACCACTTTTATAGAGAAAACCGGACTGCCTTGAGCTAAATGACGTGAGAAGTTCGGTTCAAATCCGTTGCGTTAATAAACACAAACATCTTTGTATGCAGTGTATGCAAAACACATATGAAGTGAATCAAAAGCACAGTTATAAATACATAGGCCTACTATTTAACGTTTAGTCCTGTAATCTGATGTATTTCTGAGCGAACATCTTTGAGAAATAATAACAAGTAGGGCAGGACTTCATGTCATCTGTTAAGAACTGATAATAGAGCCATGTTGACTTTAAACACAAGCGAGTCGAGAATCAGTGCAGAAAGCATTCACAAACACGATGCACTCGGCCTTTCTAAGCAAACTAACATCATTTGTATTATCGTATAAATGCGTGAAGTCATTTAAAGTCAACAGAAAATTGAAATCACTGTTTTTGCCAACCAGAGACCATTTTCATCACCCTTAGATAAAATCACGTCTACATTTTTGGTGATGTTTTATATCCTATTTCATTGAGAAATATGTTTATTTTACACAAAATATATTTGACTGCAGAATGCATGACTGACCAATGACAATCCAGCATTCCAGAGATCCGCATAATAATAAAGAGCTGCAGAGATATGATGTATATTTCTAGGTGAAAACTTGGAAACGAGTTGCATTTTAATACTTTCGTTTCCCTTAATGTTTTTGTTTTTTGGTTAAATTCTTGAAATAAGCTTGAATATATTATATAATTTATATTTAAGCTAAATTATTTTCATTCTGTGACATAAAATTCATCAGTAATATCTCATTGTATTTTTCTCTGAACATTTAAAACGACTAGTTTTTTTAAAAGTTTTTTCTTGCTCATGTATTCCATTCTGATTCAAACATTATTGGAATGTTTGAATGTTCTCTGAACATTCCGAAACAAGTAGTTACATTTAAAAAACGTTACTTAAACTGAAACATTTCAGAAATATTCCATTTACAATATATACATAATGAACATTATTAAAGACAGGATGACTTTAACGTTACCGAAAGAGTGTTTTATAGCTTTAAGAGAACATTCCCTGGAAAGTCATTTGCTTACTAGTCGCTTTCACATTTCCATTAACTGCGTCCCAAATGGCGCACTATACACTATGCACTCATACACTATGCACTCATACACTATGCACTCATACTATGTTAGCCCCTCCCCCTTAACGACTACATATAAACTTGCACTGGCATACACTATGACTCATACACTATGTTTTTACTTTATGCATCACCTATGTACTCAACCATGTTCTTTCATTGACCACCTACTCCCCCTTAACGACGTAATTAAAGCTGCGACGGTTGGGTGCATGAAGGGTCCAACATTGCACCCTTAGTTTTTTGGTAATTTAAGTGCATCACCTGGTAATTTAAAGTGCACTTTTTCTTTTCAGTGTGAACACACTATTCACACTATTATACGACAAAACGTCAAATAAAATTCTACAAAATAGAATAGTGCACAAGTACGTGATTTGCAGCGCACCTAACTATTCCACACTATTCCAACTTGGACTTTCAGATAAAGTGTTTTTAAATAAAGACTGAAAGTGTTGACGAAGCTTCATGTTGAAGTCATGTGACCGTTGTGTAGTCCTACTTTTAATTCTTTACTTCTGTCGATTGTATTTAGGCTTCAAAATATATAAAACCAATGGAAAAATCCAATTGTGATTTTTTTTGTTGACTATAAAATGCCATCACTGCAGCGCTCTGTTAGTTCTAGACACTTGTGTTGAGTGAATCAATGGTTAATTATCAAGAGGATGTGAGAGCTGTGTTTGATTGAGATCATGAGGAATAGAGAGAGACGTTCTGGATGAGTAACACGCCGAACACATCAGCTGGGAGGAATTCCTTGGAGTCGAACACTAATGTAAAAGACAGCTGTGAAAATCAATTATTCTGCAGAGAAGCCGTAATGAGGAAAGAGCACATCCGATGAGTGCAGATGTGACAGGCGGATGGACCTTTGATTTAACACCTAAAAACAGTCCACAGACCAAAACAGCATGACAATTAAATCAGAGGGATATTAATAACTCAGAACCCAAAAGTAATCACATGCATTCGTCTACTCCCCCTCATGTCATTCTAAACTCATTTGATCAGAAATGAATGAAAACATGATCACAATTTGTGATAGACGTGAAAGAACCAATGTTGTGATGCGTCTTGATATGCTTGAGAAGTTCGAGGATCACACATGAGTCAGTGACACACGAGTTTTTATTAGATTTTATTCTTATATTTTTGTGTTTTGGCTTTAATTTTAGTCATTTTGTTGTGTGTCTTTGTCATTTTAGTTGTGTATATGTTTTTTTTACACGTGTCTATAAAGCATTTATTCATTCTTATGTATATGTTTAGTTAGTTTAGTACTTCAAATTGAGCTTCTCGTATTAGACGTTACTAATTACACTAGGAAGAGAGAATAACAGTAAATGGTTGATGGCAGCCATTGACTTCCATAAGAAGATAGAAACTCATACAGGTTTGAGATTTTTATTTTTGGCTGAACTCTCGCTTTAAGTGTGATGGTCTTCCTCAGCTAGCCTGGAGAGTTCAGTGAAGGAGTCGAGACGGTTCTGATCTGGGCTGCCGCGGGCCCAAATATCCACCGTCACACATATAGATTTTATAAAAAAGTGACAGGCGCTCACGGCCGGCCAAAGCAAAAGATCAGGGAGTGCGGAAAATGTCTTTGCTTACGAGAGCTTACGTGTTTCTGAAATCTGGCACCGAAAGGCCAACAATAGCCTTCAGTCAGAGTTCAACACACACACACACAAACACACACACACACACACACACACACACACACACACACACACACACACACACACACACACACACACACACACACACACACACACACTCACACACACTCACACTCACACTCACACTCACACTCACACACACACACACACACACACTCTCACACACACACACACACACACACACACACACTCACACACACACACACACACACACTCACACTCACACTCCACACACACCCTGCATCAGATGTCAAACTACATCACCTGAGGAGGTTTACAGCACACATGACTTCCTAATAACACAAAATGTCAAAACAAAAGCACAAAGGAGTTCTCTTTCATAGGTAACTCAACGCTGCGTGAGCTTTTCACGCTTTGGGAACGCCTCTTGCGTGACCGATATCTGAACCCTTATAGAATCACGCCAATTCATTGGCTGATGGCGCGACGCCGTCTCTGACGCAATCACGTCGTCAGCTTATACTGGCGAACGCGCCATCCACTCCTCAGATTTCTCTGCCTTCACGAAGCGGTCACATTGCCCTCCGTTGTTGCGATTTTCTGGCCCAACTTGTCTTTTGCGATCATCCATCTGCACTTCGGCGACTGCCTCAGTGGAACTTTGTTCTCCTCGCGGTGAAGTGCCATGGAGTATCGCCGCTGTCAACCGCCGTGCGCGCATTTCATCGCTCGCGAAGACCCACACAGTAAGTGCATTAAGTGCTTGGGGTTTTCGCATGCACATGACGCGGTTTACGGGACCTCGAAATGCAAGATTTGCAATGATTTCCGTCTCATAACCCTCCGCTCTCGGCTTGAGGCTTGTGAGAGGGAATCCTCCATTTTTCCCCGTCGCACCCAGGCACCTCCGCGGTCTCTCGTGAAGCCACGACCTGGGGTTCGTATGTCGAGCTCGAGGAGATGGAGAGTGAGCAGACAGGCCTTGCCTTTTCTCTCCCGAGCGTGTGCGTGCGAATTCGCCAGTCGAATTCTTGCATGATTTTCTGTTTCCTAGCCTGAGGGCACGCGATACCATTTCCTTCGGGCTAGATGATATTCTGCACACAGCAGCCTCCGACTCCGAGGATTTCGGGCCTGCTTTAGCAGATGCGCTCCCGCCTAGCGGCCAGGAGGCGCGGCCTTCAGCTGCCTACTCTGAGCTTGTGGACGTGCTTTCGCGCGCCACCGAGAAGCTCGCGCTGGATTGGCCCGATGAGCCCCGCGAGTCTCGAGCTTCGAAACTCTACGAGCGGTTCCTCAGCGGTGCACATTCCAAGCCTGAAAGGAGGAAGCTGCCATTTTTCAGCGATCTGCATCGAGAGATCACCCGGTTCCTGGAAGCAGCTATTTTCCTCTTGCCTCACTAACGCGGCGGCCGCTGACTTCACCAACCTTGTGGGTTCTGTGGAGCAGGGTTACACCGCCATGCCGGTGGTCGAGGATACTTTAGCCTCCCATCTTTCACCCTCTTTGGCTCCTTCCTGGAAGTCCCGCCCCCTCCTTCCTTCCAAGCCGTGTAGGACCACTTCCGCTCTTATCGGGAAGTCCTACATCGCGGCCGGTCAGGCAGGTATGGCCCTTCACACAATGGCCATCCTTCAGGCCTACCAGGCGGACGTCCTGAAGGAGATGGACGAAGGGACCGGCTTGACTCCTGAAGCC
>CM049817.1:1076322-1101322 GCA_027422435.1 Schizopygopsis pylzovi
ACAAATTCATTTCAGAAGACAATAATAGCATTATTCAATTCAGTTTAGTTCAAAGTTGATTCAACAGTGGATCAAATTTAGCCTGGCGGATGTAAGAAAGTAACTTAATTAGTCATCCAAGCTTATCTAGAGAGCAGATTCATGCCAAACCAGACAAAGCGCCTGTTGCATTGCATGTGTGCATGCTCTGTATAAATCTAGTGATTGTTGTTGTGTGTGTGGCGCTGGAAAATGCTCAGGTTTGTCGATCGTGCGGGAGGTGTTTGGATAGTCTTTGCTCGCGGGACTCGAGGGAAGGCCACCTGCTGCACGCACAGAGATGCTTTTGTGACGGACGCTGTCCTCTGATAGCGAGGCGAGAGAGAGAGAGAGAGGTGTAGAGAGAGAGAGAGAGAGAGAGAGGGGAGAGAGAGAGAGAGAGAGAGAGAGAGAGAGAGAGAGAGAGGAGAGAGAGAGAGAGAGAGAGAGAGAGAGAGAGAGAGAGAGAGAGAGAGGGTAGAGAGAGAGAGAGAGAGAGAGAGAGAGAGAGAGAGAGAGAGAGAGGAGAGAGAGAGAGAGAGTTAGAGAGAGAGATGTAGAGCGAGAGAGAGAGAGATGTAGAGAGAGAGAGAGAGAGACGAGAGAGAGAGAGGTGTAGAGTAGAGAGAGAGAGAGAGAGAGAGAGAGAGAGAGAGAGAGAGGTGTAGAGCGAGAGAGAGAGAGAGAGAGAGGTGTAGAGCGAGAGAGAGAGAGAGAGAGGGTGTAGAGCGAGAGAGAGAGAGAGAGAGAGGTGTAGAGCAGAGAGAGAGAGAGGTGTAGAGAGAGAGAGAGAGAGAGAGGAGAGGAGAGAGAGAGAGAGAGAGAGTGTAGAGCAGAGAGAGAGAGAGAGAGAGAGGTGTAGAGCGAGAGAGAGAGAGAGAGAGAGAGAGAGAGAGAGAGAGAGGTGTAGAGAGAGAGAGAGAGAGAGAGAGAGAGAGAGAGAGAGAGAGAGAGAGGTGTAGAGCGAGAGAGAGAGAGAGAGAGAGAGTGTAGAGCGAGAGAGAGAGAGGTGTAGAGAGAGAGAGAGAGAGAGAGAGAGAGAGAGAGAGAGAGAGAGAGAGAGAGGTGTAGAGCGAGAGAGAGAGAGAGAGAGAGGTGTAGAGCGAGAGAGAGAGAGAGAGAGAGAGAGAGAGGGAGAGGAGAGAGAGAGAGAGAGAGAGGAGAGAGAGAGAGAGGTGTAGAGAGAGAGAGAGAGAGAGAGAGAGAGGAGAGAGAGAGATTGCTGATGCAGAGTTCGGCGGCAGCCCAAGTCAAACGGGCCTCTCCCGCTGGAGTATATTATGCCGAGCAAACGCGCTTTTATGTCCTGTGAACCCTTCAGCAGGGCCCAGAATGCAAAACATGCTTCCCCCCGCTGTCTGCGATCCGCCTGCGCCTGCCAGGACCTCCCTAACTTCATATCGGCTTTTAATGATGTGAGTGTGTGGGTTTGGGAGACATCGCTCGCCCGTCGTCTGCTGGTTGTTGTTCAGCTTGTGCCAGAGACACACACACTTTCCTTTTGATCCTCTAATGCCACGACTGTGACGTTTTGTGCATGTTTGGGTGGGTTTACTTTAGAAACATTAGCTATATATACACATACAAACATTTAATACTGTAATGCAATTGCAATGTCCCTGCATCAACTAAAATGAATACATCTCCAAAAAAGCTTTTATTTGGAGTTAAAATAGTTGCTTTATATAAATGCAGTAAACACTTTTAGTCCTCTAGGGTGATTTGAGACACTACTGCAATGACGTTTTTATGCACATACTAGCATGCATTATAGAAACATTTGCTATAAGCACATAAAAAAATAATAAAGTAAATAATGTTTGTAATGTCACGTATTTAAATGTGCATAAAAGCATTAGGTAAATGAATGAAAGTGAAAAAAAGCTTTTCTTTGTAGAGTTACATTAGTTCAACGTGCACTTTGGTTTTGGTCCTCTAGGGTGATTTGAGACACTAATGCAGTGACTGTGATGCTTTGTGCACACATTATAGCACATGTTTGGGGATTTACATTAGAAATGGTTGCTTTGTGCACATAAAAATGTGCAAATAATGCTTTAAAGTGAATTGCAATAGCAATGGCAATGATTTGCAAGCCACGCTTTCTTTTAAAGTTAAATGATTTGCTTTATATAGTGCAATATAAGTCTATTGTTTTTCTTAATTTAATTATAATCGGGAGATTGTAAAGGTCTGGAAGACAGCGGCCACACACCAGTTAATAGATGGATGATGAATTGGTTATTAAACTATTATTCACATAATTTGACCGTTGCTGTGTAAAATGAGATGAAGTGTGTAATTGCTGCTGTAATTCATCAGAAACACACCTTTTTGCCAGCAGGTTTAAAACACATGATGATCACTGATCCGTAAGCAAGTAAATGAGTAGAGCGTCACAGGGTTAGGTCTTAAGTGCGGTGTGATTTGATGATGTTTTGGCCTGTCGCTCTGATTAAACCTCTCCTAGGATGAGCTGTGCTTTGTTCATAAATCCAGCCGGTGGCCAAACAACACAAGCTCCTCTTTCAGCAGCACTCACTTTAGTGCTTTTATCACATCAGAAAGGGCGTTCACTCTTTATAACTAGCTAATGCTGACAGGTCCATCTGCCGTCCAGGACAATGCCTCCTACTGGAGTTTGACTTGAACCTGAGCCAGCTGCGCCTGCGAAGATGAAACGCACGGAGCCGGAGATCTTTCAGACCGCAGATGAGGGTGAAAGCAGGTCTCGCTCTCGCTCTCTCTCTCTCTTTGGCCTGTTTTTTTAATTAAAGCAGCACAAAGCAGCAATTATCTTCAGGTATGCTAAAAAGGAACAGCTGGAAGGATGCCACGCTAAGAGTTTTCTCTCCCGCTCGCTTTAGTGCTCCTCGTGTACTGTTTAAAGTCAACTAAAACGAGTATACGAGCAAAACAAAAGAGCTTTTGAGCATTCACCAAACCTGTTTAAATCAGCCTCTACAGGATGAAGAACATAATTCAGACATAAACCTCAAAACATGTTCACCAGCCCACCTTTATTGAGAGAAACAGAGGGATGGATGGAGGGATGGATGGATGGATGGATGGGTGGATGGATGGATGGATGGGATGGATGGGTGGGTGGATGGATGGATAGATAGATAGTAGATGGATGGATGGATGGATGGATGGATGGATAGATAGTAGATGGATGGATGGATGGATGGATGGATGGATGGATGGATGGATAGATAGATAGATAGTAGATGGATGGATGGATGGATGGATGGATGGATGAGATAGATAGTAGATGGATGGATGGATGGATGGATGGATGGATGGATGGATGGATAGATAGATAGATAGATGGATGGATGGATGGATGGATGGATGGATGGATGGATGGATGGATAGATGGATGTAGATGGATGATGGTGGATGGATGGATGGATGGATGGATGGATAGATAGATAGATGGATGGATGGATGGATGGATGATGATGGATGGATGGATGGATGGATGGATGGATAGGATAGATAGTAGATGGATGGATGGATGGATGGATGGATGGATGGATGGATGGATGGATGGATGGATGGATAGATAGTAGATGGATGGATGGATGGATGGATGGATGGATAGATAGATAGATAGTAGATGGATGGGTGGATGGATGGATGGATGGATGGATGGATGGATGGATGGATAGATAGATAGATGGATGGATGGATGGATGGATGGATGGATGGATGGATAGATAGTAGATGGATGGATGGATGGATAGATGGATGGATGGTGGATGGATGGATAGATGGATGGATGGATGGGTGGATGGATGGATGATGAGATAGTAGATGGATGGATGGATGGATGATGGATAGTATTGATATGGATAGTAGATGGATAGATAGATAGATAGTAGATGGATGGGTGGATGGATGGATAGATAGATAGTAGATGGATGGATGGATGGATGGATAGATAGATAGTAGATGGATGGATGGATGGATGGATGGATAGTTAGTTAGTTAGTAGTTGTGGTTAGTTAGTTAGTTAGTTAGTTGTGGTGGTGGTAGTTAGTTAGTTAGTTAGTTGGTTGGTTGGTTAGTTGGTTGGTTGGATTGTTGTTAGTTGGTTAGATTAGGTAGTTAGTTAGTTGGTTGGTTGGTTGGTTGGTTGGTTGGTTAGTTAGTTATTAGTAGTTAGTTAGTAGTTAGTTAGTTAGTTAGTTAGTTAGTTAGTTAGTTAGTTGTGTGGTTGGTTAGTTAGTTAGTTAGTGTGTTGTAGTTGGTTGGTTAGTTAGTAGTAGTGGTGGTTGGTTGGTTGGTTGGTTGGTTGGTTAGTGGTTAGTTAGTTAGTTAGTAGATAGATATGGTGAGGTGATGGTGATGGATAGTAGTATCATCATAGTCAGATGGTCAGTATTGGTTAGTCAGTTAGTTAGTTGAGTTAGGTTGTTGGTTGGTTAGTTAGTTGTTGGTTAGTTAGTTAGTTAGTTGGTTGTTAGTTGGTTGTCCCGGCTAGTTAGTTAGTTAGTTAGTAAGTCAGTCAGGCAGGTCAGTCAGTCATCAGAAAGTTAGCTCTTAGTTACGTTCAGTAAGTCTAGTCCTAGTTAGTTGGAATAGGGTTAGTTAGTAGTGGTAGTTCGGTTCAGTGTAGAGAATGAGCCTGTCCTGGGACCCTTGTTCCACGTGTCTGGCAGAAGCTCAGAATCTGGCGGTTGGTCTTTCATGGGAAAGGTTTGCTCTCTCAGGACGCTCTTCACTCGTAAATGTCACCAGTAATTACAGAAAAAATACATGAGGTTCAGTCAGAGAGAGGATGATCACGAGTCCACTTCGAGAGAAATAAAGACACTTTCCATAGAAAGGAAAACTCTTTATTCAGTGCCTAGCAATCAATGCGCTAACAACGATCGATAATAAACATCTGTCAAACAAAAGGGCTGTTATGTGCGCTGGTTGTCATTTCATTTGTATGCCCTAAAGATGAGAACCTGTTTGAACAGACACACAATCACCTGAGCTTCAGTCTGGAGCCGCAGGTGATGGAGGTCCACTTCTGACAGGAGTCAAATGCACTTTTGGTGATTTAGATTCATACTCCTAGACATCAAGGCTGCGACTAAAAACTATACTGATAATAAATTCATCTGTCAATTATCAAAAGGGCAATTTTATATGTAGCATAGTTTATCATTTATTTTTAGCACCTATAAGATGAGATTCGTATTAACAGTAAACTATTTTATTATACATAAAATACAGTATAAGTAAGAGTGGATAATGATAACAAATATTGTCAATCACGGTAGCATAAGCAGCTACAAGGTGTTAAGCTCGAATCAAAGTACCTTTTGAGTGCTGTCAATGGGTCTGTCTTCATGGCATGCTGTTCACTGATCTGTCAGTGTCTTGATGTACAGCTCTCAGGCCCTCGGTGCACACAGATAACACTAAACACTAACAGTAAAACGTACAGTAAAAACGGAGTGGATATATATATTACTAAATCATTTTATGTTCATTTATCACTGGTGCTATATAGCACTAAAGGTGGTTATTTGGCTCATAATCATAGGGGAACCACTTTTGGTGCTGTAAAGGACCAGACATGGGTGCTTCAGCGGTTCTTCATGGCATGCTGTTCACTGATTCGCTGTGCAGTGTGTCCTGATGTGACCAGGCTCTGATGCCCTCTGCTGCCCCCTTGTGTTCACGCTGCCGAGAGACGGCTGGATATTTTCAAACAGCACTGACTTATGCTTTACTTTGGCTGTGAGATATGTGTAATTGTTTCAAGACGTTTGGATGGAGTCGAGCATACAAAAGTGCACACGGTAGCAGAGACGCAGGGTCTGACGGGACGGACCTCCGCGTGATTTAAGCTGAGACACAATGGCACCATTAATTAAGTGCTTAAGCGGCCTGTTTCATCAGCTCAACCTGTGATTATTGGCTGTTGCTGCTTTCGGATTGTGTCAGTTTTGATGTACTATGTTTAAAAGTGGAGGCGCGTCAGAAGGAGCTTCGCATCAGCACTCCTGCTGGTTTGTTTGGGTTTGATGCAGGATCTGGAAGCGGAGGCCCGGGTCGGGTCGGGCACCAGCGAGGTGTTGGATGAGGGCCAGTCCTTCTCAAACCCCCTGGATTTAACTAAAAACACATTGAACAGGGGCCATGGTACAGACGCTTACTGATCACAGACTGGATTTAGGTTAAAGACACTGTGTGTGTGTGTGTGTGTGTGTGTGTGTGTGTGTGTGTGTGCGTGCATGCGTGCGTGTCTGTGTCTGTGTGTGTGTGTGTGTGCGTGCGTGCGTGCGTGCGTGCGTGCGTGCGTGCGTGCGTGCGTGCGTGAGTGCATGTGTGTGTCTGTGTCTGTGTGTGTGAGAGTGCATGTGCGTGCGTGTGTCTGTGTCTGTGTGTGTGTGTGTGTGCGTGCGTGAGTGCATGTGTGTGTCTGTGTCTGTGTCTGTGTCTGTGTGTGTGAGATTGCATGTGCGTGCGTGTGTCTGTGTGTGTGTGTGTGTGCGTGCGTGTGCGTGTGCGTGTGCGTGTGCGTGTGCGTGTGCGTGTGTGTCTGTGTGTCTGTGTGTGTGTGTGTGTGTGTGTGTGTGTCTGTGTCTGTGTGTGTGTCTGTGTGTGTGCGTGCGTGCGTGTAGAGCTTATAAAATTGCAGCAAACAGAATTAATTATAGAAGAGACACGGGGCTCTAGGGAAGGCCACCTGCTGTTAACTCACTAACAATATAATATTATATATTAATTTAATATATTATTATAAAATTGTATTTTATTAGGGACCGAGCACCGATGGTGCAGAGGACCCTATTGAATCTGCTCCGTTTATTATTATTAGGGACCGAGCACCGATGGTGCAGAGGACCCTATTGAATCTGCTCCGTTTATTATTATTATTATTATTAGGGCCCAAGCCAGAAAGGCGCAGGGCCCTATTGTTTTCCTCCGGATTCTTTTTATTTTTTTTATTTTTTATCGACTATCCGGGCATTTTTGGGGGGCTTAACATGGTCAAAAACTCTTGAAAATTTGCACACAAATTGGAACCCGCGGCAGTTAGGACGCCGCTGAGGCTGGGACCCGGGCGTGGCACAGAGGCTCTACAGCGCCCCCTGGAACACCATCAGAAAACTTGATGAATAGCTCACACATACTTGCACGTATTCATATGAAACTCGGTACACATATAGATCTCATCAAGCCGAACAACTTTTGCGCTGCATGTCATGGGCTCCGCCCAACAGGAAGTCGGCTATTCAGGGCTGTTTAAAAATCACATGCTCTGGAATTTGAAATACTCCTCCCAGGATTTTCAACACAGGAGCACCAAACTCGGTGAACGTGATCTCAAGACATTGGGGATGCTAAATTGCGGAGGGATTTTTGATATCTCAAACGGTTTGCTCGTGGCGAGGCGATGAAGTTATGGCGAGAATTGAGAGACAGGAAGTGTCTAATAAAGTCCACATACATTGTCTGATTTTGATCACAATTCAGTGGTTTGTTCGGTGTATGAAGCCGATCGCATCGATGTGACAATTATGAGGCAAAGTTATAGCGCCACCAACTGGCAGCAGGAAGTGTGTGATTTTCAAAATGCTTTGAATTCACCATCTTACTTTTACCCAATTTGCTTCAAACTTCATCAGAATACTGTAAAAACATGGCCGATGTGAAACTCTGAAGGGAATATTGATATCTAAAATACTGTTGCCATGGCAACGTGTCAAACCTCAATATTCTTTTTTTGGTGATTTTGAGGCTATCCGGGCATTTTTGGGGGGCTTAACATGGTCAAAAACTCTTGAAAATTTGCACACACATTGGAACCCGTGGCAGTTAGGATGCTGCTGAGGCTGGGACCCGGGCGTGGCACAGAGGCTCTACGGCGCCCCCTGGAACACATCAGAAAACTTGATGTGTAGCTCACACATACTTGCACGTATTCATATGAAACTCGGTACACATATAGATCTCATCGAGCCGAACAACTTTTGCACCGCATGTCATGGGCTCCACCCAACAGGAAGTCGGCTATTCTATTGTTTTCCTTAGGACTCTTTTTTAGTTTTTTTTTGACTATCCGGACATTTTTGGGGGGCTTAACATGGTCAAAAACTCTTGAAAATGTGCACACACATTGGAACCCGCGGCATTTAGGACGCCGCTGAGGCTGGGACCCAGGCGTGGCACAGAGGCTCTACGGCGCCCCCTGGAACACCATCAGAAAACTTGATGTGTAGCTCAAACATACTTTCACATATTAATATGAAACTCGGTACACATATAGATCTCATCGGTTTGTTCGGTGTATGAAGCCGATCGCATTGATGTGACAATTATGAGGCAAAGTTATAGCGCCACCAACTGGCAACAGGAAGTGTGTCATTTTCAAAATGCTTTGAATTCACCATCTTACTTTTACCCAATTTGCTTCAAACTTCATCAGAATACTGTAAAAACACGGCCGATGTGAAACTGTGAAGGGATTATTGATATCTAAAATACTGTTGTCATGGCAACGCGTCAAACCTCAATATTCTTTTTTTGGTGATTTTGAGGCTATCCGGGCATTTTTGGGGGGCTTAACATGGTCAAAAACTCTTGAAAATTTGCACAAACATTGGAACCCGCGGCAGTTAGGACGCCGCTGA
Source organism: Schizopygopsis pylzovi (assembly GCA_027422435.1). Classification (NCBI taxonomy): domain Eukaryota; kingdom Metazoa; phylum Chordata; class Actinopteri; order Cypriniformes; family Cyprinidae; genus Schizopygopsis; species Schizopygopsis pylzovi. Next base: position 1,084,983 of record CM049817.1, read on the forward strand.
GGCTGGGACCCGGGCGTGGCACAGAGGCTCTACGGCGCCCCCTGGAACACATCAGAAAACTTGATGTGTAGCTCACACATACTTGCACGTATTAATATAAAACTCGGTACACATATAGATCTCATCGAGCCGAACAACTTTTGCACTGCATGTCATGGGCTGCGCCCAACAGGAAGTCAGCTATTCTATTGTTTTCCTTAGGATTCTTTTTTTTTTTTTACCGACTATCCGGGCATTTTTGGGGGGCTTAACATGGTCAAAAACTCTTGAAAATGTGCACACACATTGGAACCCGTGGCAGTTAGGACGCCGCTGAGGCTGGGACCCGGGCGTGGCACAGAGGCTCTACGGCGCCCCCTGGAAAACCATCAGAAAACTTGATGTGTAGCTCACACATACTTGCACGTATTCATATGAAACTCGGTACACATATAGATCTCATCGAGCTGAACAACTTTTGTGTCACATGTCATGGGCTCCGCCCAACAGGAAGTCGGCTATTCAGGGCTGTTTAAAAAGCACATGCTCTGGAATTTGAAATACTCCTCCCAGGATTTTCAACACACGAGCACCAAACCCGGTGAACGTGATCTCAAGACATTGGGGATGCTAAATTGCGGAGGGATTTTTGATATCTCGAATGGTTTGCCCGTGGCGAGGCGATGAAGTTATGGCGAGAATTGAGATACAGGAAGTGTCTAATAAAGTCCACATACATTGTCTGATTTTGATCACAATTCAGTGGTTTGTTCGGTGTATGAAGCCGATCGCATCGATGTGACAATTATGAGGCAAAGTTATAGCGCCACCAACTGGCAGCAGGAAGTGTGTCATTTTCAAAATGCTTTGAATTCAGCATCTTACTTTTACCCAATTTGCTTCAAACTTCATCAGAATAATGTCAAAAAACGGCCGATGTGAAACTGTCAAGGGAATATTGATATCTAAAATATTGTTGCCATGGCAACGTGTCAAACCTCAATATATCTTCTGGTGATTTTGAGGCACTTAAGATGTTTAGAATTTCATAAAACTCAACACACACATCAGTATTAATTATAGATAGACACTGGCAAAAGCTCATAAACGGGCGTCGAGGAGGCACTCTATAGCGCCACCTTTTGTCAAAACATGGGGGGTTAATTTTAGCTGCAGTCACCAAACTCAGTACATATATTGTTCTCATCAAGCCGGACAACTTTCTAATTTACACTCATTAGCTACGACCAACAGGAAGCCGGCTATTTTTGTTTTAATGTCAATTTCTGGAATAATCAAGCTGCAAACTAATTCATACTCCTCCAAGAAGAAACAAGTAGTTCACACCAAACTTTGTCAACATGATGCCAAGACACTGAAGATGCTAAATTGCGAACGGCTTGCGGATAGCTTGAACGGTGTTTAAATAGTGGTTTATTAAAGTGAGGGTAAAAAAAGATAGCAGAAATTTTCTTATATCTTTAAAGTGCAGTTTACAAAAACTTTGAAACTTTTTACACGCAGGGAAAAAGTCATTCTGAGGAAGTATGTTTAGTTTGATGACTTTACAAAACTCTATGGATGAGAGAAAATTAAAAAACTATCAGGCATTTCATCTCAGTCTACTCTCTTCTATGAGTGTGTGTTTATGTGTGTGTGTGTAGGGCCGGCCCTGTGTGTGTGAAGTGGAATGGAGGGGGCTGTCTTTTCAGTGTGACAGTGAGGAGGGTTGAGGGAGGGAGAGGGAGAGGGAGAGACAGACAAACATGGCTTGCAGAGATTGTGTTCACACTGTGACCTGAATCAGATGGAAACAGAACTGCACTTCCTAACAGAGTGCTCCAAATACACAGATATACGGAGAGTGTACTACGACAAAATACAGCAGATCCATCCCACATTTACAACTCTTCCAGACCAGGAGAAACTAGCGTATCTGCTCGGAGAACACAAGACCTGCTGTGTGCTTGCTGCTCAATATGTGTCTCTCTGTCACCATAGAAGAGAAGACACCCCGTCTGCCCTGAGCTGATGTTTCCAGCACATGTAGATTATATTATGACATATTACCCCTTTATATTACTTAAATGTATATTTTGCCTGTATAAATCTTATACTGTACCTTATTTAATTTTATTTCGATCACATACTTACAATAGTCATTCATTTTGCACTACATATTTAATACGGTTTAAATATTTGTTTTATTACTATTATTGTTTTTATTTTTATTTCTGTTAATTCAAATGTGCACTACTTGTGAGCAGCCCAGCTGCAATTGCTTTGGCAATACAAATGTATAGTTTTTGTCATGCCAATAAAGCACACTTAAATTGAAAAATTGAGAGAGAGAGAGAGAGAGAGAGAGAGAGAGAGACTTTTAAACATATCTTTAATCACCAGAAAAAAAATTATCAGTCATTTTTGGTTGGTGTTTTTTTGCATGGTATCATGGTATTAAACAATCTGAGCAGGGTTTTTTTGCTTTACAAAGCATGTTCATTCAAATTTAATACATCAAAAACATTCAAGTAGATTTCATCAATGATTTATATATTAGTTTAACAACTTATATTCATCAGTAATATAATTCATAACAATTCATAAATTCTAGTTTGACTTAATTTTTCTGGATTCTGTATTTTTATGACTTAATACAAATATACTATCAAAAATGGTGGTAATGAAATTAATGTATAAAGCTTTAACAATTTAATTAATGCCTTAAAATGTAATCAAATGAAAATAACTTTTATCATTTTATGCTTTCATAAAGGACTGCACAATAGAGATTTAGTAAATTAAAATGAGGGGGAAATCATATTCCTTAAATTTTTCTATTTGTTATTATTGTTTTAGAAGTGGTCTACATTATAATACAATCGTAATTTCTGTCAATTTCTTCAAGTTAAAAAAGGGGACTTTTATTTTGACGGGTAGAAGTGAAGGGCAGTAATACGTATTTTAATCGTCTAAACTTCCGCAAATCAGAGAAGAAGGAGAAGACGGGTAACGTAAAGTGAAGTTAGTGAAGATCTTTGCGTGTATTTGACAATGGTTGTCTCAAATAAAAGGAAGAAAGGATTATTAATTGTTCTCTCAATGTCAGTGAGGCTCTCAGCAGACGCTGTTAAACACTGAGCGGCGTCAGCGAGCATATTTGAGTAAGTAACGTTACATGACAACCGCTCACTCAGAGAGACACGCAAAACAAACAGATTATATTTTTATATAGCAGTGTTTTTTTTGCTTTATTAATCACAGACACTAGACCATGTAGTGATTTGACAGCTCTGTTTTTGATTTATATATCAAATAAATAAATATTCGATGACAATATTGCCTTTTGAAGTTTAATCAGCCCTTTCACGATTTAAACAGAAAGACCTCTTGAAATTGTAAATGAAGACTTTTCTTAAACCATTTAACGTATTTACAACTTTTTACGACCTTAAATTTGATACAACTAAAATAAGGAGTTTATAAGGACCTGCGGGAGCCCTGTATTTAAGGTAGCCCGTAGGGCAGGGCAGTGATATATATTGGTAGCCCGACTGGTATTAAACCAATATTCCCGGGACGACGTGCTAGTGATTTTGCTAGAATTGCTGAATTTGCTGGAATTGAGAATTAGGGTTAGGGTAACTATATGCTATACCCTGCTGTAACTGTAGTTTAATAATATTGTTTTAAACATGAGTATTAGTACTAACAACATATTTTTACTGTATTTGTGTAAGTATTTTTTATTTTATTTTAGGTCATGGTACAGTAACAAAAGTACAGTACCACATTTTTATTTATAATGTAGTAGTCAATTTGTAACATAATATTAACTAAGATTCATAAATGCTATAAAAACTATTGTTCATTTTAACTTATATAATGTTATAAGCTAAAACCTTATTGAAAACAGTTTGCTACAAAAGTTTCATATATTGTTGTGTGTGTGTGTGTGTGTGTGTGTGTGTGTGTGTGTATGTGTGTGTGCACGTGTGTGTGAGAGAGAGAGGGTAGAGAGAGACTAACATTAATAAATGTTGTATAATTATTGTTCATGATAATTAATATAGTTAATGCTAATAACTGAAACCTTATTGAAAGTATAATGTTAAAAGCTAAAACCTTATTGAAAAGTTTTATATATTGTTATTTGTGTGTGTGTGTGTGTGTGTGTGTGTGTGTGAGAGAGAGAGAGAGAGAGAGAGAGAGAGAGAGAGGATAGCTAGAGACTAACATTAATAAATGCTGGATAATTATTGTTCATGTTAATTAATATAGTTAATGCTAATAACTGAAACCTTATTAAAAGGATTACCAAAGTTTTCTATTTTGTTTTGTGTGTGTGTGTGTCTTGATGGCTCGGATTAACCCTTCCATTAATGTATCCCTTAAATCCAAACTGCTAGAGGGTCACTGTAATGCATGTGCCTGCTAGGGTTGTGTCGGTGAGGAAATTTTCCCACCGGTTAATCGACCTGATGTCACACTGGTTATAATGGTATCACCGTGGTGGGGGGTCGTTTGAGTTTTCCCTCTTTTCCCCTTTTCTTAGGTTTTAAATAGCCTTTAAGCACCGGTCGCGTTTTACTTTGACTTTGTTATCAGCGGCAATTCTGCGTCAAGCAGTGTTTAAATAAAATAAAAATCAGCAAATACTGTGGAACCAAATAAATGAGAAACAAATGTTTTTTTTTTAAACATCACATCAGTGATGCCTAATAGAGCGATCGTGAAGACAATGCTGGAAGATGCGCTTTAGGTCAGTGTTTCTCAACCAGGGGGGCGAGAGATAAAACTACAATATAATATATTCACTAATATTATGACTCGCCTGTTAAGTCATGTAAAAAATATAGGTTATAAATAAATAACAGTACCACCTCTCTACATATTCTGTGTTTCGGAGCAGCAAAACGTCTCTCATCACGCTGTGTGAATACAGACTGAATAGCGGCTCAAAAAATGAGTTGGTAAAAATTTACAATAAATTATCTTAGGTTGACAGTAGCTAATGCATTAACTAACAATGAACAATATATTTTTACAGCATTTTTTTTTTTTATGTTAGTAAAAATAGTCAGGCATTATTAGATGCTTTATAAGTATTGATCATGTTAATTAATATAGTTAATGTTAATAACTGAAACCTTTTCGAAAGTGTTACTAAAGTTTTATATGTTGTTCTGTGTGTGTATGTATTGCGCAGACTTAATGGTTTGGATTGACCCTTTAATTGCTGTATCCCTTAAAACCAGACTGCCAGAGGGTTACTGTAAATGCATGTGTGAGAGAGACTGAGAGAGAGAGAGAGAGAGAGAGAGATAGCGTCTGTTTAAACTGTGTGTGTTTCACAGAGTTGGTGGTTTGGATTTACCCTTTAATTGCCGTGTCCCTTAAAACCAGACTGCTAGAGGGTTACTGTAAATGCATGTGCCCGCTGGGCACCGCTTTCCTGATGCCACCGGGGTGGCGTTTGCATCGGCTTGGGCCCGCCATCGCTGCTTGCAGCTATATTTATTATTATTCTTCTTCTTCTCCAAACTTAATCGCATTTTAGAGGGCCTAAACATGCTCGAAAAGTCAGGAAACTTTGCACACGCATCAGAACTGGTGAAAATTTACGTCTGATATGGGTTTCAGGAGTAGGTGTGGCAAAATGGCTCGACAGCGCCACCTATAAATATTCAGCGGAGTGCGCCTCGAGCTATGTTTCACGTACATGTACGAAAATCGGTACACTCATGTAACTTAACAATACCTACAAAAAAGTCTCTAGGTACGAAATCAGAAACCCAACAGGAAGTCGGTTATTTTGAATTTTCTCGTCATATTTTGTGTCATTTTTGCCATTTTCAGGTGTCATACTTTAACGAACTCCTCCCAGAGATTTATTCGGATGAACACCAAAATTGGTCATTGTAATCTAAAGCCCTTTGTGACGTTAAATTGCGAAGATCTAGAGTTTTCATCGGAGGGCGTGTCCGTGGCGTCCTGTCAAATTTTGATGTTTCGCCATGAAACAGGAAGTTGTTATATCTCAGGCATGCTATGTCCGATCTACACCAAACTTCACATGTTTGATAAGAATCCTGACCTGAAGAGATCTAAGTGACCATATTCAGTTATAGTCATAGCGCCACCTGCTGGCAACAGGAAGTGACATGTTTTACTCTGTAACTAACTCCTCCTAGAGATTTAATGACATCAACATAATATTTAGGTCAGTTTAATCTAAAGGCCTTTGTGATGTTAAATTGCGAAGAGCTTGAGTTTTCGCTAATGGGCGTGTCCATGGCGGCATCACAAATTTCGATGTCTCGCCATGGGAATAAAAGTTGTTGTTACTCAGCCATAAAATGTCCGATCTGCCCCAAACTTCACACGCTTGATAAGACTCCTGACCTGAAGAGATCTAAGTGACCATATTCATATAAATACATAGCGCCACCTGCTGGCTACAGGAAATGACTTGTTTTACACTAACTTAAACATGCAATGTCCAATCTGCACCAAACTTGACATATTTGGTAGGCGTCCTGGCCTGAAGACATCTAAAGGCCAATATTCAGATGTAATCATAGCGCCACCTGTTGACAACAGGATATGCCAGACTTTACACTAACTCAAACATACCATGTTCAATCTGCACCAAACTTCATATGTTTGATAAAAGTGCTAGACTGAAGACATCTACATGTTAATGTTCAGTTATGGACATAGCGCCACCAGCTGGCAGAAGGTTTGAAACGTATAAATGACTATGACACATTCCTCTATATTTACCTTTTTAAATGCATATTGATCACCGTTCCCTGTCTTTCTGAAGCCACCGGTCGGCGGTGAGCCGTGCGAGGTCCCTTCCATCGCTGCTTGCAGCTTTAATTAGGGACCGAGCACCGATGGTGCGAGGACCCTATTGAATCTGCTCCGTTTATTATTCTTATTATTCTTCTTCTTCTTCTTCTTCTTCTTCTTCTCCAAACTTAATCGCATTTTAGAGGGCCTAAACATGCTCGAAAAGTCAGGAAACTTTGCACACGCGTCAGAACTGGTGAAAATTTACATCTGATATGGGTTTCAGAAGTAGGTGTGGCAAAATGGCTCGACAGCGCCACCTATAAATATTCAGCGGAGTGCGCCTCGAGCTGCGTTTCACGTACATGTACGAAAATCGGTACACTTATGTAACTTAACAATACCTACAAAAAAGTCTCCAGGTACGAAATCAGAAACCCAACAGGAAGTTGGCTATTTTGAATTTTCTCGTCATATTTTGTGTCATTTTTGCCATTTTCAGGTGTCATACTTTAACGAACTCCTCCCAGAGATTTATTCAGATGAACACCAAAATTGGTCCGTGTAATCTAAAGCCCTTTGTGACGTTAAATTGCGAAGATCTAGAGTTTTCATCAGAGGGCGTGTCCGTGGCGTCCTGTCAAATTTTGATGTTTCGCCATGAAACAGGAAGTTGTTATATCTCAGGCATGCTATGTCCAATCTACACCAAACTTCACACGTTTGATAAGAATCCTGACCTGAAGAGATCTAAGTGACCATATTCAGTTATAGTCATAGCGCCACCTGCTGGCAACAGGAAGTGACATGTTTTACTCTGTAACTAACTCCTCCTAGAGTTTTAATGACATCAACATAATATTTAGGTCAGTTTAATCTAAAGGCCTTTGTGATGTTAAATTCCGAAGAGCTTGAGTTTTCGCTAATGGGCGTGTCCTTGGCGGCATCACAAATTTTGATGTCTCGCCATGGGAATAAAAGTTGTTGTAACTCAGCCATACAATAACCGATCTGCCCCAGACTTCACATGTTCGATAAGAATCCAGGCCTGAACACATCTAAATACGAATATTCCATTATAATCAGAGCGCCACCTGCTGGCAACAGGAAATTACTTGTTTTACACTAACGTAAATATGCAATGTCCAATCTGCACCAAAGTTCACATATTTGTTAAGACTCTGGACTTGAAGAGATCTACGTGACCATATTCAGTTATAGTCATAGCGCCACCTGCTGGCAACAGGAAGTGACATGTTTTACTCTGTAACTAACTCCTCCTAGAGATTTAATGACATCAACATAATATTTAGGTCAGTTTAATCTAAAGGCCTTTGTGATGTTGAATTGCGAAGAGCTTGAGTTTTCGCTAATGGGCGTGTCCTTGGCGGCATCACAAATTTCGATGTCTCGCCATGGGAATAAAAGTTGTTGTAACTCAGCCATGCAATAACCGATCTGCCCCAGACTTCACACGTTCGATAAGAATCCAGGCCTGAACACATCTAAATATGAATATTCCATTATAATCAGAGCGCCACCTGCTGGCCACAGGAAATGACTTGATTTACACTAACATAAACATGCAATGTCCAATCTGCACCAAACTTCACATATTTGGTAAGATTCCTGGCCTGAAGACATCTAAAGGCCAAAATTCAGATGTAATCATAGCGCCACCTGTTGACAACAGGATGTGTCAGGCTTTATACTAACTCAAACATACTATGTTCAATCTGTACCAAACTTCATATGTTCGATAAAGGTGCTAGCCTGAAGACATCTATATGTTAATGTTCAGTTATGGACATAGCGCCACCAGCTGGCAGCAGGTTTGGTACATATAAATGACTTTGACAAATTCCTCTATATTTGCATTTTTAAATACATATTGCTCACTGTTCCCTGTCTTTCTGAAGCCACCGGTCGGCGGTGAGCTGGGCGAGGTCCCTTCCATCGCTGCTTGCAGCTTTAATTATTATTATTATTCTTCTTCTCCAAACTTAATCGCATTTTAGAGGGCCTAAACATGCTCGAAAAGTCAGGAAACTTTGCACACGCATCAGAACTGGTGAAAATTTACGTCTGATATGGGTTTCAGGAGTAGGTGTGGCAAAATGGCTCGACAGCGCCACCTATAAATATTCAGCAGAGTGCGCCTCGAGCTACGTTTCACGTACATGTATGAAAATCGGTACACTCATGTAACATAACAATACCTACAAAAAAGTCTCCTGGAACGAAATCCGAAACCCAACAGGAAGTCGGTTATTTTGAATTTTATCGTCATATTTTAGTGACATTTTTGCCATTTGCAGGTGTCATACTTTAACGAACTCCTCCCAGAGATTTAATCGGATGAACACCAAAATTGGTCATTGCAATCTAAAGCCCTTTGTGACGTTAAATTGCGAAGATCTAGAGTTTTCATCGGAGGGCGTGTCCGTGGCGTCCTCTCAAATTTCGATGTTTCGCCATGAAACAGGAAGTTGTTATAACTCAGGCATGCTATGTCCGATCTGCACCAAACTTCACATGTTTGATAAGACTCCTGATATGAAGAGATCTACATGACCATATTCAGTTATAGTAATAGCGCCACCTGCTGGCAACAGGAAGTGACATGTTTTACTCTGTAACTAACTCCTCCTACAAATTTAATGACATCAACATAATATTTAGGTCAGTCTAACCTAAAGGCCTTTGTGATGTTAAATTGCGAAGATCTAGAGTTTTCATGGGAGGGCGTGTCCGTGGCGTCCTGTCAAATTTCGATGTCTCGCCATGGGAATAAATGTTGTTGTAACTCAGCCATACAATGTTCGATCTGCCCCAGACTTCACATGTTCGATAAGAATCCAGGCCTGAACACATCTGAATATGTGTTTCAGAAGTAGGTGTGGCAAAATGGCTCGACAGCGCCACCTATACTGATTCAGCGGAGAGCCCTCAGGCTACGTTTCACGTACATGTATGAAAATCGGTACACTCATGTAACATAACAATACCTACAAAAAAGTCTCCTGGAACGAAATCCGAAACCCAACAGGAAGTCGGGTTATTTTGAATTTTCTTGTCATATTTAGTGACATTTTTGCCATTTGCAGGTGTCATACTTTAACGAACTCCTCCCAGAGATTTATTCGCATGAACACCAAAATTGGTCATTGCAATCTAAAGCCCTTTGAGACGTTAAATTGCGAAGATCTAGAGTTTTCATTGGAGGGCGTGTCCGTGGCGTCCTGTCAAATTTCGATGTTTCGCCATGAAACAGGAAGTTGTTATAACTCAGGCATGCAATGTCCGATGTGCACCAAAATTCCCATGTTTGATAAGACTCCTGACCTGAAGAGATCTAGGTGACCACATTCATATAATTTCATAGCGCCACCTGCTGGCAACAGGAAGTGATATGTTTTACTCTGCAACTAACTCCTCCTAGAAATGTAATGACATCAACATAATTTTTAGTTCAGTCTAATCTAAAGGCCTTTGTGATGTTAATTTGCGAAGAGCTTGAGCTAATGGGCGTGTCCATGGCAGCGTGACAAAATTCGATATCTCGCCATGGGAATAGAAGCTGTTGTTACTCAGCCATAAAATGTCCGATCTGCCCCAAACTTCACATGGTTGATAAGAGCCATGGCCTGAAGACATCTACGTGCTAATGTTTAGTTATAGACATAGCGCCACCTGCTGGCTACAGGAAATTGCTTGTTTTACACTAACTTAAACATGCAATGTTCAATCTGCCCCAAATTTCATATGTTTGATAATAGTACTGGTTTGAAGACATCTAAATGCCAATGTTCAGTTATGGACATAGCGCCACCAGCTGGCAGCAGGTTTGGAACTTATAAATGACTTTGACGTATTCCTCTATATTTACCTTTTTAAATGCATATTGCTCACTGTTCCCTGTCATTCTGAAGCCACCGGTTGGCGGTGCCGGGTGCGAGGTCCCTTCCATCGCTGCTTGCAGCTTTAATTAGGGACCGAGCACCGATGGTGCAGAGGACCCTATTGAATCTGCTCCGTTTATTATTATTAGGGACCGAGCACCGATGGTGCGAGGACCCTATTGAATCTGCTCCGTTTATTATTAGGGACCGAGCACCGATGGTGCAGAGGACCCTATTGAATCTGCTCCGTTTATTAGGGACCGAGCACCGATGGTGTGAGGACCCTATTGAATCTGCTCTGTTTATTAGGGACCGAGCACCGATGGTGCGAGGACCCTATTGAATCTGCTCCGTTTATTATTCTTATTATTCTTCTTCTTCTTCTTCTTCTTCTCCAAACTTAATCGCATTTTAGAGGGCCTAAACATGCTCGAAAAGTCAGGAAACTTTGCACACGCGTCAGAACTGGTGAAAATTTACGTCTGATATGGGTTTCAGAAGTAGGTGTGGCAAAATGGCTCGACAGCGCCACCTATAAATATTCAGCGGAGTGCGCCTCGAGCTACGTTTCACGTACATGTACGAAAATCGGTACACTCATGTAACTTAACAATACCTACAAAAAAGTCTCTAGGTACGAAATCAGAAACCCAACAGGAAGTCGGTTATTTTGAATTTTCTCGTCATATTTTGTGTCATTTTTGCCATTTTCAGGTGTCATACTTTAACGAACTCCTCCCAGAGATTTATTCGGATGAACACCAAAATTGGTCATTGTAATCTAAAGCCCTTTGTGACGTTAAATTGCGAAGATCTAGAGTTTTCATCGGAGGGCGTGTCCGTGGCGTCCTGTCAAATTTTGATGTTTCGCCATGAAACAGGAAGTTGTTATATCTCAGGCATGCTATGTCCGATCTACACCAAACTTCACATGTTTGATAAGAATCCTGACCTGAAGAGATCGAAGTGACCATATTCAGTTATAGTCATAGCGCCACCTGCTGGCAACAGGAAGTGACATGTTTTACTCTGTAACTAACTCCTCCTAGAGATTTAATGACATCAACATAATATTTAGGTCAGTTTAATCTAAAGGCCTTTGTGATGTTAAATTGCGAAGAGCTTGAGTTTTCGCTAATGGGCGTGTCCTTGGCGGCATCACAAATTTCGATGTCTCGCCATGGGAATAAAAGTTGTTGTTACTCAGCCATAAAATGTCCGATCTGCCCCAAACTTCACACGCTTGATAAGACTCCTGACCTGAAGAGATCTAAGTGACCATATTCATATAAATACATAGCGCCACCTGCTGGCTACAGGAAATGACTTGTTTTACACTAACTTAAACATGCAATGTCCAATCTGCACCAAACTTGACATATTTGGTAGGCGTCCTGGCCTGAAGACATCTAAAGGCCAATATTCAGATGTAATCATAGCGCCACCTGTTGACAACAGGATATGCCAGACTTTACACTAACTCAAACATACCATGTTCAATCTGCACCAAACTTCATATGTTTGATAAAAGTGCTAGACTGAAGACATCTACATGTTAATGTTCAGTTATGGACATAGCGCCACCAGCTGGCAGAAGGTTTGAAACGTATAAATGACTATGACACATTCCTCTATATTTAACTTTTTAAATGCATATTGATCACCGTTCCCTGTCTTTCTGAAGCCACCGGTCGGCGGTGAGCCGTGCGAGGTCCCTTCCATCGCTGCTTGCAGCTTTAATTATTATTATTATTCTTCTTCTCCAAACTTAATCGCATTTTAGAGGGCCTAAACATGCTCGAAAAGTCAGGAAACTTTGCACACGCATCAGAACTGGTGAAAATTTACGTCTGATATGGGTTTCAGGAGTAGGTGTGGCAAAATGGCTCGACAGCGCCACCTATAAATATTCAGCAGAGTGCGCCTCGAGCTACGTTTCACGTACATGTATGAAAATCGGTACACTCATGTAACATAACAATACCTACAAAAAAGTCTCCTGGAACGAAATCCGAAACCCAACAGGAAGTCGGTTATTTTGAATTTTCTCGTCATATTTAGTGACATTTTTGCCATTTGCAGGTGTCATACTTTAACGAACTCCTCCCAGAGATTTCATCGGATGAACACCAAAATTGGTCATTGCAATCTAAAGCCCTTTGTGACGTTAAATTGCGAAGATCTAGAGTTTTCATCGGAGGGCGTGTCCGTGGCGTCCTCTCAAATTTCGATGTTTCGCCATGAAACAGGAAGTTGTTATAACTCAGGCATGCTATGTCCGATCTGCACCAAACTTCACATGTTTGATAAGACTCCTGATATGAAGAGATCTACATGACCATATTCAGTTATAGTAATAGCGCCACCTGCTGGCAACAGGAAGTGACATGTTTTACTCTGTAACTAACTCCTCCTACAAATTTAATGACATCAACATAATATTTAGGTCAGTCTAACCTAAAGGCCTTTGTGATGTTAAATTGCGAAGATCTAGAGTTTTCATGGGAGGGCGTGTCCGTGGCGTCCTGTCAAATTTCGATGTCTCGCCATGGGAATAAATGTTGTTGTAACTCAGCCATACAATGTTCGATCTGCCCCAGACTTCACATGTTCGATAAGAATCCAGGCCTGAACACATCTGAATATGTGTTTCAGAAGTAGGTGTGGCAAAATGGCTCGACAGCGCCACCTATACTGATTCAGCGGAGAGCCCTCAGGCTACGTTTCACGTACATGTATGAAAATCGGTACACTCATGTAACATAACAATACCTACAAAAAAGTCTCCTGGAACGAAATCCGAAACCCAACAGGAAGTCGGTTATTTTGAATTTTCTCGTCATATTTAGTGACATTTTTGCCATTTGCAGGTGTCATACTTTAACGAACTCCTCCCAGAGATTTATTCGCATGAACACCAAAATTGGTCATTGCAATCTAAAGCCCTTTGAGACGTTAAATTGCGAAGATCTAGAGTTTTCATTGGAGGGCGTGTCCGTGGCGTCCTGTCAAATTTCGATGTTTCGCCATGAAACAGGAAGTTGTTATAACTCAGGCATGCAATGTCCGATGTGCACCAAAATTCCCATGTTTGATAAGACTCCTGACCTGAAGAGATCTAGGTGACCACATTCATATAATTTCATAGCGCCACCTGCTGGCAACAGGAAGTGATATGTTTTACTCTGCAACTAACTCCTCCTAGAAATGTAATGACATCAACATAATTTTTAGTTCAGTCTAATCTAAAGGCCTTTGTGATGTTAATTTGCGAAGAGCTTGAGCTAATGGGCGTGTCCATGGCAGCGTGACAAAATTCGATATCTCGCCATGGGAATAGAAGCTGTTGTTACTCAGCCATAAAATGTCCGATCTGCCCCAAACTTCACATGGTTGATAAGAGCCATGGCCTGAAGACATCTACGTGCTAATGTTTAGTTATAGACATAGCGCCACCTGCTGGCTACAGGAAATTGCTTGTTTTACACTAACTTAAACATGCAATGTTCAATCTGCCCCAAATTTCATATGTTTGATAATAGTACTGGTTTGAAGACATCTAAATGCCAATGTTCAGTTATGGACATAGCGCCACCAGCTGGCAGCAGGTTTGGAACTTATAAATGACTTTGACGTATTCCTCTATATTTACCTTTTTAAATGCATATTGCTCACTGTTCCCTGTCATTCTGAAGCCACCGGTTGGCGGTGCCGGGTGCGAGGTCCCTTCCATCGCTGCTTGCAGCTTTAATTATATTTGTATTTATTTTTTAAATGAACTGGAATTGAATGTTAATATTCTTTATTCTATATTAATGTTTGCATGTTTGTTAGTTTGCTGCTGTTATTTGGTGTATTGCATTTGGCAGGTTGTTTAATTTAGTAGGAAAACAAACATTAGGTCAATGTGTTACGGTTTTCCACCCATGATGCTTCTGTAATCTGACATGTTTCCGAGTGAAACAGGATTTTATTGGGATTGTGAAAAGTGGGCATTGCAATCAGCCGCTGTTTTCATTGCAAAGACTGATGTTTATATTTGACTGGAGCAGGGTTTTCGAGTCGCTAAATGCAATTGTGAACCCATCTGTTTGTTTGTTTCAGGAGGCGTTCAGTGACTCACGCCCAGCTGATGCACGATAAGGGCCGGACGCTGCAGGACTTCAAGAGGCGCATGTGGCTGCAGGAGCTGCTGCATGAAGTTCACACGGCCGAGATCCGGGACGTCCCGCAGCCCAGAGGAGGCATGGCCAGCAGCGGAGGGGGCGGCGGCCTCACGCTTGCCATGCCGATGGGAGTGGGCGTGTCCATCGGGATGGGAACCGCCCACCCTAAACCCGCCGGCGGCACCAAGAACCTGCCGATCAGCTTTCACCTGGAGGACGAGGAGGGAACCAACCTCCCTCAGGAGACCAACAAGTCCCAGACGTACAAGGAGAGCACGCTGAAGGCCATCGGCAAGAGGAAGAAGAAAGGCCGCGCGGGGAAGAGGAGGGAGGGCGAGAAGAGGAAGAGGAGGGCTCGATCGCTGCAGGAGCTCGCCAGCGCTTTCCACCCGGAGCGCCGGACATTTGAGGACCAGCACTAAAACACTGTCAGTCTTTGACAACGGTAAATCATCACCAAAATACTCACAGAACCACGCTAGCATTTAGAGCTTATCACATTACACTGAACTAAATACAGAATCTCTCTTAGCCTTTGAGATAATATAGTGTATTATTACCTTAAAACATCTATTAAAACAAAGTATTAAACAATAAACAACAATATTTAACCAATCTTACTATAAAAAACTTTTTTTTGGGGGGGGGGGATATTTGAGTGATAACTCATTATAGTTAAAAATATATATTAAAAAAAACAAGATTCTGAAAAATTTTATAAAAGTCAACTTGTTTTTTCTCAGTATTGTTTTGTTAAAGTTGAAGTAATTAACTAATACTAAATCAATTAAAACTAATAAAAGAAATGTGATAAAACCTATATAAACAAGAGCTATATAAAAAAACCTAATATAAAATAACACAATAAATTACTAAAAATAAAAAATTAAAGTGAAAACAGATAAATATAATCCAAAATATAATAGTATGTCAAATATATAAACTTAAATAACACCACCAAAAAAAGTTTTTAATGTTAACATCGTTACCTGAAATCAAAAAAACACAAATAAAGTACAATTTAATTTCAGCTAGTTGCTAAAATGTCTTATTTAGTACCAAAAGTACTACTTAACATAAATACAAAAATCAATTAAGTACAAAAATAAAAATATAAGTAAAATAAAAATGCTAAAAACACACACCAAAAGTACTTAACATTTAATTAAAGTTCAACCAGAACACTTAACGAACACTATAATAGTATATGAGTGATGGTTATGTCTCTTTTCTCTTTCAGATCGTTAGAAATGGACACCTAATGTTGATGTTAACGAGAGAGGAAGATATTTATTGTCTGTAAATATTCTCAGTGACACTATAGAGGACTAGTGATACTGCTCAAACACGAATCCCGCTCCACGGAGCACACATTAGGATCCTTGTCAATACTTGGCTTTGTTTCTTATCCGGTGATTTTTTTAGGACTATGCCTCTATTACGGTGTCAGAATTCCTGTAACTTATTTTGTCTGAATGGTGTATTTATTTTGTAA
>CM049817.1:1106322-1153822 GCA_027422435.1 Schizopygopsis pylzovi
GTTTCTGTGATGTTCTGCCAGATTCTCAAACACACTTAAACTATGAACTCCAGAGTGTAAAGAGCAGGCCGTCCAGGGATGTTATGTAATTGATTAATTACCGTGCAAACCAACGGCTGATTTTCTAATTCAGCAGAGTAGTTTTAACTGCAGTGTTTGACTCGAGTCAGTACCGAAGCTTTCTCGTTGTCCGAGCGAACTGGATCAGACAATTACCTCAACCAGCAGGGAAATCAATTGAGCCGCGAGCGTGGGAGACATCTGTACAATGCAGCTTCATGACAATGACCCGGGATTATTGCTTCTGAGGATTTCACCATGCTGTGAGGCGGGACAGAAATGAAGTAGTGTGAGCCGATTGCTTTTCAACACGGTTCCGTGGATTGTAATGAAAAAGCTTTCCCTTTAAATAAACACTAATGTGTTTAAACCGACAGAGAAGGGGAAAAACCGGGCTTTGGCAAACAAGACGTGTTTCTCGAGTCTTTTACAAACAAAGTCTGATTTTTCAGAGCAGTTCAAACAGAAGGAAACGAGCTGCACCCCTCAAACGTCTGATTGTTCCTCTAATTAAACATTGGGAAAATACCACTCAGCTCCAATCTGTGGGCTGTGTGAAAGATGGGAATAATGATTTTAATCCACAGAAAATTATATTCTTTAGTAATAATTTAATTAATTGTGTGTGTGTGTGTGTGTGTGTGTGTGTGTGTGTGTGTTGTGTGTGTGTGTGTGTGTGTGTGTGTGTGTGTGTGTGTGTAAGTGTGTGTGTGTGTGTGTGTGTATGTGTGTGTGTGTGTGTGTGTGTGTGTGTGTGTGTGTGTGTGTGTGTGTGTGTGTGAGTGTGTAAGTGTGTGTGTGTGTGTGTAAGTGTGTGTGTGTGTGTGTGTGTGTGTGAGAGTGTGTGTGTGTGTGTAAGTGTGTGTGTGTGAGAGTGAGTGAGTGAGAATGTGTGTGTGTGTGTGTGTGTGTGTGTGTGTGTGTGTGTGTGTGTGTGTGTAAGTGTAAGTGTAAGTGTAAGTGTGAGTGTGTGTAAGAGAGTCCTAAAAGTTGAGTGAAGTATTTTTTAATAATAATCTGTAATAGTAAGTGTTCCTGTGGCTCAGTGGTAGAGCATTGTGTTAGTCGTGCAAAAGGTCATGGGATTGATAACCAGATAACACACATACTGATAACAATATGTATAGCTTGAATGCACTGTAAGTCTCTTTGGATAAAAGCGTCTGCTAAATGCATAAATGTAAATCTTATAGCCTAAAGTTTGGTGTAAAGTGCTGCTGAAGCCTTTCAAGGTTCAAGGTTTGTTTATTCGTCACATACTCAATTATACAGAATATAATCAGTAGTGAAATGTAAATAAGGTCAGGTCCGCTCAATGGAAAGTGCAAAACGAGCCCCTGCCCCTGTGAGGTCCGACGCTAAAGTGCCCTTGCGGCGCGGTCTGTGGATATGAACGATACTATATGCAGTGTATGCTGTTTGCGTAGGGCACATCCCAGGTAGGCTACATTCATAATCAAAGAAGTATATATAAGACAATATTTTTTTGAACCAGACCAACAGACCAAAGCAACTGAGCTCCAGAAATACCGTTTAAGATGAGCATGAAGATCAGAACGCGACAGACACACGCTTCATTAGTGCTGGAATATAACACTGACTGCAAGAACAGCAAATACAACACGCTTAAAGAAGACCAACAACAAGCTCCTAATGAACCCTTCACGACTCTGTGTGTTATCTGATCACGAGCTGCTCTAATGCTGCATTCACGAGCGTTCACTCTGACGTCATACAGCACAACATCAATCAAACCATAGACCTACAGCCCATAATAAAAGATCCGACTCAAATGATTCGCGCTCCGCGGTCCCGAACTGACTCAAATGATTCGCGGTCCCGAACTGACTCAAATGATTCGCGCTCCGCGGTCTCGATCTGACTCAAATGATTCGCGCTCCGCGGTCCCGAACTGACTCAAATGATTCGCGCTCCGCGGTCTCGATCTGACTCAAATGATTCGCGCTCCGCGGTCCCGAACTGACTCAAATGATTCGCGGTCCCGAACTGACTCAAATGATTCGCGCTCCGCGGTCTCGATCTGACTCAAATGATTCGCGCTCCGCGGTCTCGATCTGACTCAAATGATTCGCGCTCCGCGGTCCCGATCTGACTCAAATGATTCGCGCTCCGCGTCCCGAACTGACTCAAATGATTCGCGCTCCGCGGTCTCGATCTGACTCAAATGATTCGCGCTCCGCGGTCTCGATCTGACTCAAATGATTCGCGCTCCGCGGTCCCGAACTGACTCAAATGATTCGCGCTCCGCGGTCTCGATCTGACTCAAATGATTCGCGCTCCGCGGTCTCGATCTGACTCAAATGATTCGCGCTCCGCGGTCCCGAACTGACTCAAATGATTCGCGGTCCCGAACTGACTCAAATGATTCGCGGTCCCGAACTGACTCAAATGATTCGCGGTCCCGAACTGACTCAAATGATTCGCGCTCCGCGGTCTCGAACTGACTCAAATGATTCGCGCTCCGCGGTCCCGAACTGACTCAAATGATTCGCGGTCCCGAACTGACTCAAATGATTCGCGGTCCCGAACTGACTCAAATGATTCGCGGTCCCGAACTGACTCAAATGATTCGCGCTCCGCGGTCTCGAACTGACTCAAATGATTCGCGGTCCCGAACTGACTCAAATGATTCGCGGTCCCGAACTGACTCAAATGATTCGCGGTCCCGAACTGACTCAAATGATTCGCGCTCCGCGGTCTCGAACTGACTCAAATGATTCGCGCTCCGCGGTCTCGAACTGACTCAAATGATTCGCGGTCTCGAACTGACTCAAATGATTCGCGCTACGCGGTCTCGAACTGACTCAAATGATTCGCGCTCCACGGTCTCGAACTGACTCAAATGATTCGCGCTCCGCGGTCTCGAACTGACTCAAATGATTCGCGCTCCGCGGTCTCGAACTGACTCAAATGATTCGCGGTCCCGAACTGACTCAAATGATTCGCGGTCCCGAACTGACTCAAATGATTCGCGGTCTCGAACTGACTCAAATGATTCGCGGTCCCGAACTGACTCAAATGATTCGCGCTCCGCGGTCTCGAACTGACTCAAATGATTCGCGCTCCGCGGTCTCGAACTGACTCAAATGATTCGCGCTCCGCGGTCTCGAACTGACTCAAATGATTCGCGCTCCGCGGTCTCGAACTGACTCAAATGATTCGCGGTCCCGAACTGACTCAAATGATTCGCGCTCCGCGGTCCCGAACTGACTCGAATGATTCGCGCTCCGCGGTCTCGAACTGACTCAAATGATTCGCGGTCCCGAACTGACTCAAATGATTCGCGCTCCGCGGTCTCGAACTGACTCAAATGATTCGCGGTCCCGAACTGACTCAAATGATTCGCGCTCCGCGGTCCCGATCTGACTCAAATGATTCGCGCTCCGCGGTCCCGAATTGACTCAAATGATTCGCGTTCCGCGGTCTCGATCTGACTCAAATGATTCGCGCTCCGCGGTCTCGATCTGACTCAAATGATTCGCGCTCCGCGGTCCCGAACTGACTCAAATGATTCGCGCTCCGCGGTCCCGATCTGACTCAAATGATTCGCGCTCCGCGTCCCGAACTGACTCAAATGATTCTCATTTTTTAATAACAAAGATAAAATAATGACAACGATGTTTATCTTCACCCACTTTGGCCTAAATATCTGCCATCCTTTTTTATATTTTGATAAAGTCTTTGTCTTTATAAAAGGGAAATTAGTTTGGCTGTGATGCTCAAACAGCTTCAAAATAAAAAAACCAACATGACAAAGAATCGTGTGTGTGAGGGACGAGTGCAGGACTGAGACCTGTGAAGATGGATAAACAGATGCAGTATAGATGAAGTGTATTTGGACGTTTCCTTCCTCTAGTCTGAACTCTCGTTAGTTGGTGAACAGAGCCCTCTAGTGAAAAGAAATAAACACAACAGGTTTGTAATGTTGTGCACAACTCTGATTTCTGTTAAATACATATTTGTTATATTATACGAATGTATTATTGAATGTATATGTACCTTTAAAAACAATCTTCAGCTTCCGCCAACATACATAGGTTTCACAGTTAATGTAATTTCATATGAATTTACGATTTTTAATGTTATTAATGTTGATTCTCATTCAGTTTCATTTTTGTTATTTATTTTTGTAATGACACCCTTTCCTATGGTTCTCATCATATTTTCTCATTTCTTTTGTACATACACTTGTAGCCTAAATGTGTCATTTCTCCATACTCATTTGAAAAAAAAAGGTATTTCTAAACAATTTTTATTGTACAAAACGTTTTCTTGGGGGTTAGTCTGCATAAAAGCATTATATAACAAATATGCGTCCTCCTCGATTGTATACGTAAAGGGTACGTGCGTGCGCGTCCACGCGCTGAAGTTCTTCCTGTTCTCGTACCCCGCATATCCGGTTGGCCGACACGCCGCTGTTGAGTCTGTTACATGCTTGAGCTGAGCGGATGATGATGGAGCGGTAAAGTCCACGGTAAGGTGCGGTAAACTTGACCGTATACATACATGTACACGGTCGCGACATGTTTTATTCATTTATATGAAAGTTCCGCGCGAGTCTTTTGTCTGACAGCGCGCGCGGCGTCATCATCATCACATTCACAACAATCTTATCCGCCAATAAAGCCGATAACTCA
The DNA here is from genome assembly GCA_027422435.1 of Schizopygopsis pylzovi. Classification (NCBI taxonomy): domain Eukaryota; kingdom Metazoa; phylum Chordata; class Actinopteri; order Cypriniformes; family Cyprinidae; genus Schizopygopsis; species Schizopygopsis pylzovi. The sequence continues at coordinate 1,111,041 of CM049817.1, forward strand.
CTAAACTACCCACGTGTGTTAATTACCTCTACACACGCGTGTCGGCTTTGTACCTCGGTTGCCGTACGACGGAGGTTTGTCGTTATTTCGGCGTGTTTTCTCAGTCTGTCACGCCACGTTCGCTGAGATTCAGCACGCGCGTGACACGCTTCTCGGCGCGAGCGCGCAGGAATACGTCGGTTATTTTGATAATACGAGATCGTAGTCGCGAGTTAAGCGAATATCTGAGGTAAATAGAATTAATCTGAGGTAAAATAGTGCAGATGTGATAGTGTAATGGGTTAGTGGATCACGTGGAGTTGATTAAGCTCACTATTGGGCCCGTGTTGCATCAGAAAAAGTGACAGAGGTTGCTGTCAGGTGGAAATGCCACGATAATAGATTAACATAGTATGTACACTTAAAGAGTACTATAGATCTGCCGTGATGTGTGTCACAAAACTATGGCACCACGTCCTAAAAGCGTTATAATGCCATTCCAGTATATGTTGACGCTTGTATTAGTGTGACGTCACACAGTGAAAGAGGGAATAATAAAGGAGAGAGAGAGAGTCGTGCTGAAAGAGAGATGATTCAGCATTTGTGTGTTTGTTTAGTCACTTATTAGTTGTGCTGATGAGGTCATTTCAAATTCTTCAGTGCACATTGATGTTGAATTACGTAATAATCTAACAAAGCCCTTTGTTTTCATTCTAAATAATGATATCTAAAGGTGATTTTACACAGATGAGTGAGTTAAGGATGCTCTAAATTAAGTGTAAAGACTAATTAATGCTGATTCTGACTCTGCTTAGCCCCGGTATCACAGTATACAGTTGTAATTGTTGTGTAAATGCATTTGTGCCACTTCTGTGCAGCATTAAAAGTCTGTTAAAGACACCTAAATGCCACTTCAGAAGCGCTTTTGTGCCTCCTTTGCTGTGTAAAGATGAAGGTCTGACATTTACACGGATGACCTGAAACAGTCAATATTTATCTCATTATACTTTAATATTGAATGTTACCTTGTTATTACATCACACACAAACATATTTTTTGCACTTAAAATTCACACATGGAATTAATTCATTAATAAACATAGTTGTTTGATCCACCCATGCAACAATATTATTAACGTAGTAAATAAACACAATTAATACAGTTTAAGTGGACTGAACACAGTGAAATGTAGTTGTGATAAAATGTTTTTCCAGTGTGATCTCTGTGCCATTTTACCACAACAATACTGTTTTAATGATTGACAAGTTAATAAGGCATCTTTGATCAGAATCAATATGTCAAACTGTTTATCTTGCTCATTGCTAATACTCTGAATTACTTTAGTCTTATAATAATTCAATTGTATTCTGTATATCAGTCATTGGTCGTCCTGCTGTATAGTTTATCAGGATACCAATTATCAGTCATTACTTTATTGTTATTGTGTGTACTGGACGATATTAAAGTCTGACTCGTGTTTATGTGGATGCCTGTGTCTCTCTCAGATGTGTGTGTCCTGTTTGGAGATTTGGGATAAACTGATCGAGGACAGCAGCTAACCCACGTATGGCCTGCGAGTCGGCGTTACCTGCCATCATGGACGAGCAGGCCCTCATGGGACTGAACCCCAACGCCGATGCCTGCTACAGGCTGAGGGTGACGCAAAACACTACACTGACATACACTTAATTCATGCATTTACACACAGACGATTTGGCATTGCATGCAATCTTTGTGCAGAATTTAGATGCACAAACTGCTCGTTTAAATATTTCCCATAACTAATACTCTTAGTGCATCATAGAGTAAGTAAAACACATTGTTGACTTGCGTTCTCTGTGTGTTTTCAGGCACTGGCATATTTTGAGCAGTTGAAAGAGTCTCTGGATGGATGGGAGGTGTGCGCTGAAGCCCTGGCTAAAGGGGTTTACAGGTAAAACAGACAGAGCATGAAACGGCTAAATCTAGTGTGTGTATTTTTGTAAGATTATAGCTGCTACATATGTGCCGAACTGCTGTCTCTCACACAACAATATTGATTAATGCAATCTGTGTGTGTTTCTCTGTCAGTGACGATCATGTAAAGTTCTTCTGCTTTCAAGTCTTGGAGCACCAGATCAAGTTCAGGTATCATTGAATCTTTGCAAACGCAAGACATGTGCACGAACTGATCAAATGTATACCTTGAATGCAATGTAAGTCGCTTTGGATAAAATTGTCTGCCAGATGCACGAATCTTTAAATGATGACATTGATTAACGATTACAAGGTCCAAAAGAAAAGTGACATGCACTGATGATGTTCACATTAAGATCTATAAAGTATTTTTTAGAAAATGTTAATGTCAAGCTGACTTTAAACCTTGAAAACAAAGAGAATGATTTGTATTTAGAGGGAGACTGTGTCAGTCACATCGCTAATTAATGTAGAATTAATCACATAAGTAATTAGACTTTGCTTGAAAATTGACAGCTCTGGGTTTGATTTCATTAAAACATCCCTAAAATGTCAACGTATCCACCTTATTTTCAACATGTTAGTTGTGCAAAGCCAGTGTTTTATGCTGCTTGATGAGCATTGAAAAATAAGGTGGATAGAGTTTCATGCAGTTCTCAAATGGTATAAATGCTGTGTTTTGCAGACATGGGTCGCTCACTGCAGCTCAACAGCAGCTGATCCGAGAGACCCTGATGAAATGGTTGCAGGCTCAGGTTAGTACTGTTTACCATTTCGTTGATATTCATGTGAATGCATTTAAAATATGATTGCATGTTTGTCCAGTTGATGAACGTGCATCCAGAGAAGCCCTTCATCAGGAATAAGGCGGCGCAGGTTTTAGCCCTGACGTTTGTGATGGAGTACGTGACTTTGTGGCCCAAGTTCTTCTTTGACATCCTCAATCTGGTGGGACTGAATCCGAACGGTGTGGACATTTACCTGCGCACGCTGATGGCTATCGATGCTGAGGTGGTTGATCGGGACATCCTACACAGTCCTGAGGTAAAACTGCCCCTCTCAAGGAGAAATCTGCTCCTGTAATGCCATTAAAACGTCTCTTTCTGTCCTACCTCAGGAGACACGCAGGAACACTCTGATTAAGGACAGCATGCGTGAGCGGTGCATCCCGGCGCTGGTCGAGTCCTGGTTCCAGATCCTTCAGACGCACCAGCACACTCACAGCGAGCTGACCTGCCAGTGTCTGGAGGTGGTGGGTGCGTACGTGTCCTGGATCGACCTCAACTTCATCGCCAACGACAGGTCAGAGCAGCTCTGATGAAGCTCAGACATAAGTGACCACAATGTTTAGTATCTCAACTGATTTGAATCGTCACATATATGAATCGATTGGTTCGTGGTTAATCGTAACATCCCTAATGAATAGCTTGTATATTCAGCTTTCAGGTTATTCAAAAAATGCCCCTTATGACTGGTTTTGTGGTCCAGGGTCACATCATTGACTCCAATGAGCTCGCTGTGTGTTTATGTGACCGCTGTGTGTTTGTGTAGGTTTGTGAATCTGTTGCTCAGCCACATGTCCATGGAGGATCTGCGTGAGGAGGCGTGCGATTGTCTGTTTGAGATCGTCAATAAGGGCATGGATCCTGTTGACAAAACCAAGCTGGTGGAGTCTCTGTGTCAGGTGCTGCAGTCCGCAGGCTTCTTCAATATCGAGCAGGTGTGTGAATGAATACATGTTCTGGAAACGGTTCATGTCGGCAAAAACACTTTCAGGAACTTGTTTTATTTTATTCTGTTGATGCATTTAAAATCTAATGTAGGGTTAGGTATGAACACTTGAATATCTTATTTAGTTTAACCTGACTCTCATCATGAATATAGCCATACTGGCATGGTGTTAAAAAGAAAACGTTTTTTATTTATGTTACAGTACAATATTATAATGAGATTCTTACTTTCGTAGTTATACTAAATTGGTCAAAAACAGTGGCAATTTAGCCTATGAAAATGATATGTCAGAAATGTATTTTAATTTAAGAATTGAATCATTCTAGAAAGAGTGGGATGGTTTTGTTGGGAATAGAAAATATTTAGTTTTTAAATCTGGAAAAATGGCTTTGCAGTAAGACTGTCGAAATGGATGAAATACTAATTCAAATTTTGTACTTAAATATTGACAATATTCGAATTTAAAAGGCATAATTTCAGTTTGGTGGGGGGGGGTCTTTTGGAAGAAAATAATACTAATGCACTTTTATTGAAAGCAATAAAATAACACCACTATCTTTGAAGAAATTGCTTAATGTTTATAAACCATATACATTTAAGTAGCTTACACATCATGTATGTATAGTTTAATACAAAGGACCAAAACCCAATCACAAATATGACCCTGGAGCACAAACCCAGTCTTAAGCAGCACAGGTATTATAGACAACAACACACTGTAATGGGTCAAAATTATAAAAATGTTCTTTTATGCCAAAAATCATTAGGATATTAAGTAAAGATCATGTGCCATAAAATATACTGTAAATATATCTAAACTGAATTTTAGATTTGTTTGCACCCTCAGATTCCAGATTTTAAAATGGTTGTATCTCTGCCAAAAATGGTCCTATCATAACAAACCGTACATAAATGGAAAGATTATGTATTCAGATGATGTAGAAATGGACCCTTATGACTGGTTTTGTGGTCCATTGTCACAGTACTTTTTTTCATTTTTAAAAAACATGAGACGCAGTGGAATGGAAAAAACGCCATAAAGTCTCGATACGTGTTAACTTACATTAAATTGACATGCTTTCTAAACATGCGGCTCTCTTGTGTGAGACGCGAGTGCTACGGTGATCGACGTCCCTCGAGAAGATGTGTTCTGTGTGAACGGCTTGGGTTCAGTTGTGACACAAACATCACCTCCACATTGACGTGCTCTTTTAGCACATAGCAGCGCTGCGCAGCGGCTTCAACTGGACAGACTAAAAGAGCATCTACATCGTCATCTCATCTCGTGCGCCACTGATAATACAGCCTGACGCACACTTAACATTCAAATGCTACGGTTTTGACATTTTTTTTGTTGGCCCTAGTTTGCAAACCATCCTTTTTGGTGCTGATTGATTTGTTTTCAGACTTCTTGTAGTAACCATAAAGTCACCATATGTATGCCTCGTTCTCACTGTTTCAAGTTTTTATTTCGGCAGGTTGCCGTGGATGGCCCTCTTCACTTTAAAATCCCATATAGTCGCCCATATACTTGTTAAATGACAATGGTGATATTGATTTAGCTACATCTCCAGTAGCATGTTAATCAGACTGATTTCTCGTCCATCAGGAGGAGGATGTGGATTTTCTGGCTAAGTTCTCTCGCTTGGTTAACGGCATGGGTCAGTCTCTGGTGCTCAGCTGGACTAAACTCGGTAAGATGGGAGATGTCAAGGTTTCGGCGGAAACGTTGCGCGCTGTGGAGGCGAAGGTTCCCCTGATGCTGCAGCTGCTAATTCATGAAGATGACGATATTTCAGCCAGCATCGTGGCCTTCTGTTATGACTACCTGCATGTTCTCAAACAGGTACGCATGCTAAACTCTCATTCGGAGACTGACCGATGATCTACCCGTGATTCTCATCTTCAGCGTGCTGTGTGTTTGGGTTTTTCAGCTTCCAGCTCTCAATGAGCAGCAGAAGAGCAACATGGAGGTACGGCAGCATCCCCGGCTCATATCTCAGCAGCATGAGCGTAAATAAGGCTGTAAAACCATTCATTAGGATTTCATCTTTTAAATAGTCTGCTGTTGTTATGCCTTCTGTCATTTTGACTTACCGTGGCTTTTGAGACTTTTATGTTGAAAGCATTTCTTCGTATTATTTCTGAACATACATGTATAAGACAAGTTTGTACATCATGTCGTGATTTGTTTAACATGTTCACGTGTGGTGCGCTTGGTGTCTTTAATGTCCTGTAGCTGGAGGGTTAATAAAGAAAAGGTGACCTGAATCATTTTCAAGTCGACTAATTAAAAACTGAGAAGCCCTAAGTGTAAATGAACGCTGTTTTTATGATCGTTGATGTCTTGTTAACAGGCGATCATGCTGGCTGTGATGAACAAACTCAAGTACGATGACGAGTATAACTTTGAAAATGAGGTCAGTGTGCAAAGCTTAATTCGTTTTTTGGTTTTAGTTTGTGCCAACAGAGTGTTTACAGTTTAACTGTGTTATTATAATATAAAACTCATCTATTTTTTTGGCCACTTTGCTCTTATCTATAATCAAAATGTAATATTTATGGCTTTCTTAATCTTAGAAAATAGAAAAAGTTCTGCACTCTGTTAATCTCTCTTTATTCGATGTTTTGACGAAGGTCTTTGACCAAACGTTACTACTTTGAAATGTTTTTGAATCACAGTGTGCAGATCTTTTTTATTATTTGATGATGTTTTGATCTTTCACGTGGCCAGGACATTTTCTTAATCTTAATCTTAAAGCATCTAACTTTTATTTAGATAGAAGAAAATAACTTTTATGTGTCTTCTTTAAGTCTTTCATGACTGTACATAAATATATTAGTGTCCTGCTTTAAATTAGTAGGAAATGTTTTTACTCAGAAAAATGACAGTTTTTAATTTTTTTATGACAAAATATCAAATTGAAAGATTGCTTATTATTTTTATTGATCTATTTTCTTATGTTTTTGTAAACCAAATAATTAGTTATGACATGCAATTTATTGAATTATTATTATTTAGACGAAATTTAGAATTTGCCATGAATATAACCTTCAATGCCGACATGGAAATCTCAATATCAAATATCATATAACATGCTTTAATTAATTAGTGACATAAAAAGCTTGACAGAAACTGCAGGAAGGCCTTAAAAAGCCTCTCGTGTTAATTTGAATTTGAAGAGTTAAATTAAACCGATGTTTCAGAAGACGCTTTAACGTGGATTTGGGAATGCAGTATGCATATTGTGACTTCTGAAACATGTTTAATTTTACAGTCGCACTAAGCCATGCTGTGATTTCGATGATGAATGGTTCAGCCCTAATCTAAAACACAGTCTGTCTGTTCCTCTCAGGGCGAGGATGAGGCCATGTTTGTCGAATACAGGAAACAGTTAAAGATGTTGCTGGACCGACTGGCTCAAGTCGCTCCTGAGCTTCTGCTGGAAGCCGTGCACAGAGTCTTCAACGCCACCATGCAGTAAGACACACACCTGCACAGCATGCTGGGAAATAGCACAGATGAGACACTCGTAGACTCCTGCAAAACCGGTTGTTCGGATGTCTTCACGGTCATGACATCACAACCCTGAGCTCGTGTGACACACATTTAACAAATCATAAATAGAGATCGACCGATATATTGGTTTACCGATATTTTTCCCGATATTTAAGCATTGTACCATAATCGGATATCGGTTTTGAAAAAAAACGATATGTTTTTTATTTGTTTATTTTTTTTGTCACATACACAATTATACAGAGTATAACCAGCAGTGAAATGTGTTCTCTGTATTTGACCCATCCAAGTACACACACACAGTAGTGAACACACACACCTGGAGCAGTGGACACACACACACACCTGGAGCAGTGGACGCACACACACACACACACACACCTGGAGCAGTGGACACACACCTGGAGCAGTGGACACACACACACACACACCTGGAGCAGTGGACACACACACCTGGGGCAGTGGACGCACACACACACACACACACACACACACACTTGGAGCAGTGGACACACACACACACACTTGGAGCAGTGGACACACACACACACACACACCTGGAGCAGTGGACACACACACACACACCTGGAGCAGTGGACACACACACCTGGGGCAGTGGATGCACACACACACACACACACACACACACTTGGAGCAGTGGACACACACACACACACTTGGAGCAGTGGACACACACACACACACACACCTGGAGCAGTGGACACACACACACACACCTGGAGCAGTGGACACACACACCTGGGGCAGTGGACGCACACACACACACACCTGGAGCAGTGGACACACACACACACACACACACACACCTGGAGCAGTGGACACACACACCTGGAGCAGTGGACACACACACACACACACACCTGGAGCAGTGGACACACACACACCTGGGGCAGTGGACACACACACACACCTGGGGCAGTGGACACACACACACACCTGGAGCAGTGGACACACACACACCTGGAGCAGTGGACACACACACCTGGGGCAGTGGACACACACACACACCTGGAGCAGTGGACACACACACACACACCTGGAGCAGTGGACACACACACACACACACACACACACACACCTGGAGCAGTGGACACACACACACCTGGGGCAGTGGACACACACACACACCTGGGGCAGTGGACACACACACACCTGGAGCAGTGGACACACACACACCTGGGGCAGTGGACACACACACACACCTGGGGCAGTGGACACACACACACACCTGGGGCAGTGGACACACACACACCTGGGGCAGTGGACACACACACACACCTGGGGCAGTGGACACACACACACACACCTGGAGCAGTGGACACACACACACACACACACCTGGAGCAGTGGACACACACACCTGGAGCAGTGGACACACACACACACACACACACCTGGAGCAGTGGACACACACACACCTGGAGCAGTGGACACACACACACCTGGGGCAGTGGACACACACACACACCTGGGGCAGTGGACACACACACACACCTGGAGCAGTGGACACACACACACCTGGAGCAGTGGACACACACACACCTGGGGCAGTGGACACACACACACACCTGGAGCAGTGGACACACACACACACACCTGGAGCAGTGGACACACACACACACACACACACACCTGGAGCAGTGGACACACACACACACCTGGGGCAGTGGACACACACACACACCTGGGGCAGTGGACACACACACACACACCTGGGGCAGTGGACACACACACACCTGGGGCAGTGGACACACACACACACCTGGGGCAGTGGACACACACACACACACCTGGAGCAGTGGACACACACACACACACACACACACACCTGGAGCAGTGGACACACACACACACACTTGGAGCAGTGGACACACACACACACACCTGGAGCAGTGGACACACACACACACACACACACACACACACACACACACACACAGTTTGAGTATAGTTCTGTGTAAATAGATAAACCACGCTGTCAGCAGTTTTCATAATCTAGACAAAAACATTTTAATAATTCTGATAAAACAGTTAATAAACACAATAAAATACGATGTTTTGTTTGTTATATTTCAATATTCCAGAGAATATTATTCAGTGAATTATTCTTCACTCTTTAGTCTATTAAACAGCGTTTAAACCTAAAACTGTAGTTTAACATGAAGTTTATATGACTTAAGTCCTTTATTTTCTCCATTTGAAGACATTATTTTGCTTATTGTTAATATCAGTGTTGCTGATGATGATTTTTATAAATAAAATGTTATTGTTGTAATTTGAAGATTAAATTTAACATGAAAGAATGTTGTTTGTTGTTGTTAAGACGACTGAAAGTGAAGAATGGACTTCACTCTTAACAGTAAATAAATATCGGTTATCGGGCACATAAACATACAAATAATCGGTATCGGTTATAAAACTCAATATCGGTCGATCACTAATCATAAAGGTGATTAAAGACATGTTGTTGTTGACGTGTGTGTGTGCGCAGGAACTGGCAGGCGGTGCAGTTCATGGAGGTGGAGGTGTCCATCAGGCTGCTGTATATGCTGGGTGAAGCTCTTCCTGCGTCTCACGGAGCGCATTTCTCTGGAGACGCCACAAAAACCAGCACGCTGCAGGCCATGATGAGAACTGTGAGGATAACATTCAGCGTTTCTCTAAAGCTTTCTTACATTTAGTCAATTAGCAGATGCTTTTATCCAAAGAGACTTACGAATGAGGACAATAGAAGCAATCAAAATCATTAAATGTACTAAGTGCATATAATATACGATGCATATTTACTCAGTGGGGGTGGGCGGTATGGAAAAGATATGAAGTCGCTAAATGGGTTTGCACTGGTGCTAAGTTGGCAACACTGCATCTCCATTTCTCCAACTACGGTTTGGGCCACGGGTCAGACAGAAAATACGTGCTGTTAATACTGCATTAATAAAATTAGTACCGCTAAAAGGAATTTGCGTTAACTTTGACAGCACTAATATATATATGTGTATATAAAACTTATAACTGCCTCATTTTAAAACACCACCGCACGCCGTTGATACATATATATATATATATATATATATATCACACACACAGATACATATCCTACTCTACTTTCTGAATAAAAAGATAGATTAAACAAATCAGTCTCTGCACAAAATAACTTTCATGGTTTGTGTGTGTGTGTCTTTCTCTCTCTGTGTGTGTGTGTGTGTGTGTGTGTGTGTCTTTCTCTCTCTGTGTGTGTGTCTTTCTCTGTGTGTGTGTGTGTGTGTGTGTCTTTCTCTCTCTCTGTGTGTGTGTGTGTGTGTGTGTGTGTGTGTCTCTCTCTCTGTTTGTGTGTGTGTGTCTTTCTCTGTCTGTGTGTGTGTGTGTGTGTGCGTGTGTGCGTGCGCGCGCGTGTGTGTATGTGTGTCTTTCTCTCTGTGTGTGTGTGTCTCTCTCTCTGTGTGTGTGTGTGTGTGTCTTTCTCTTTCTGTGTGTGTGTGTGTGTGTGTGCGTGTGTGAATGCGTGTGTGTGTGCGTGCATGCGTGTGTGTGTGTGTGTGTGTGTCTTTCTCTCTGTGTGTGTGCGTGCGTGTGTGTCTTTCTCTCTGTGTGCGTGTGTGTCTTTCTCTGTGTGTGTGTGTGTGTGCGTGCGTGCGTGTGTGCGTGCGTGCGTGCGTGTGTGTGTGCAGCTGATCTCCTGTGGCGTGAGCGAGTATCAGCATTCCTCGGTGTCTCTGGAGTTCTTCGAGACCGTCGTGCGTTATGATAAGTTCTTCCTCGTCGAGCCGCAGCACATTCCCAGTGTTTTGGTGAGTATTTGAAGCCTGCTCCTCTGACTAATTTCACTCAGTTACCCTGCAGCGAGAGTGGTTTTGTGTGTCACTTATAGTTGAAACACTGTTGAGATAGTAGTTTGACCCTGAGCTGTGTTCTGTGTTTGGTTTAGATGGCGTTTTTAGACCATCGTGGTCTGAGGCACAGCAGTCCAAAGGTGCGCAGTCGAGTGGCGTATCTGTTCTCACGCTTCATCAAAACCCTGCAGTGAGTTACTCTACAGCTATATACATGCACACACGCTAGGTGAACGGGTCAATGTATAGTATTACCAATTTCTTTATTATTAATTGTTATACGGGGCTGTGAGTCAGTTAAACATACAGAAAATCTGACATTTTTCTGTAATTAATCACAACTAACATAAAAATGTGTTCAAATCACATCTCAGAATGTATTTAGTTACAACAAAACAGTCTATTTTAAATGTTTATTAACAATATTTAATTCTTTTTCTGAAAATGAGTAATTCTAGACATTAACATTACAGTACAATTGAAAGCCTCACCGTTAACAGTTAATAGACATAAACTGCAAGTTATAAAATAGTTTTTAGACATTTTAACAATAACAGAACATTAAAAAACCTTTTAGTTGAAGTATATATACATATATACATGCATACATACATACACACACATGTGTGTGTGTGTGTGTGTGTGTGTGTGTGTGTGTGTGTGTGTGTGTGTGTGTGTGTGTATATATACTTTCAATTATTTTGTTCTTATACTGGTTTTTAAAACTTTTCTTTCGTGCATTTCTCCTCTTTAGCTGGTCTAATAAACCTGGCGTTATACATTACACACATAGTTGGCTCTTTGACAAACTGCATTTGTAATTTGCTTTGTATATAAGCGTGTATTAAATGCATCAATGTACGTGTAAATTTAAAGAAATACTTTCTATGTTCATGCATCTCCAGTAAATGATGCATTTAATGCTTTTACAGTGCATTTAAACCGATAATAATGCTGTTTTCTTGTTTGTTTTCACAGTAAACACATGAATGCATTCATCGAGGACATACTCAGCAGAATACAGGACCTGTTTGAGCTCGCTCCACCGGTAACCGCTCGTATGAAGCAGTGTTTAAATCAGCTCTAACCAGCTGCGTGATCGCTCGTCTCTCTTCGTGTGTTCAGGAGAACGGCTTTCCAGCGCTGCTGAGCAGTGACGACCAGCTGTTCATGTTTGAGACGGCCGGCGTGTTGATCGTGAACGGAGAGAGTCCCGCCGAGCGTAAGCAGGCTCTGATGCGTAGCCTCCTGACGCCGCTGATGGAGGCGTTTCGCATGCTGCTCGCTAAACTGCCGCGTGAAGCCGACGAAGAGAGACAGGCGGTGCTGACCGACTGTCTGAGTCACGCTGTGGGATTCGCCAGGTAAACACACAACGTGAAGATTAAGTAGATGTTGAACTTCTGTGTGCTTACGAGGTGTTAACAAACTCAAACACGCTGTGAGATCCAGAAAGAAGTTCTCCGGTACAAGGTCCAAGACTCCTAAATAGATATTGTACCACTGTTTGTTGTAAAAAAAAAATATGTAGGAGCAGTAATAGATTAATTTATGACAAGAGCGCACCTCAAAACATATACACCATAACAGGAGCTCTGATCTTTGACACACAAATTCTATTCGTTTCCTTTTTTTCCTATCACATGTTTTAGTAATCATCATATATTATATACCACTTGAAAGCTTATAATCTCAAAATTCATCCTGTGAAACCCGTTTTGAAATCGGACATTGCGTTACCATAGAAATGGTACTTTAAAATCTTTTAACAGGCTCCTCCCCTTTAGTGGGAGGTGTCATATTCCAAATGTATTACGGTTTTATAGAATCACAACTTTTTATAATCTTGATAAAATACACATTTTGTGATAAGAGTAATAGTGGGAGAGAAATTGATACATTTGTGACAGAAAAGTGCATAAAAAAAATTAAACGGGGTTTGAATGGCACCCGGTGGCTGTTTGTGGTATAACGCAAACAAAACAAAATTGCATAGTAACCTCAATTTTTTATATATCTACTTCAAATTTGAAACACAACTTATTTAGACATGGCTTAAATTTTATGCCAAATTTGGATTAAAACATATTTTGTAAAATATTTTATATAATAATCGTACATTACATTTTATTTACAGTAAATTTAAACTTAAATTTAAAATTGAAATTCATTTTTTGAAATGATTTCACTTCTGCAATAATCTGCTGATTGTCTTCTTTAAAAAGAGACCAACCTTAGGTCTGTATTCAAAAGCATTCATGAATTATAACAATTTAACTTTAAATAGTGCACTTTCAAGTTTTTCAAAAAGGGGGGGGTGACGGTTAACGGGTTAAACTAGTTTAAAGCCAAACTAATTATTCTCATCAACACTGATGCAGAAACAGTGCAACAACGATCCAGTTAGAAGACGTTTCAAGCCGCATTTACCATAGGTGGCAGAACAGAAGGATATTAATATACTAAATATGCTAAAGGAGTAATGGAATAGAATTATTCGATCAGGTGATTCAGTGTAATTGACTGAATGTCTTTAAGATACTGTTTTTCAATGCAAACTCCATAGAAACCATATAGTTAGGCTACTTTTGGTTTACCATGGTGCTGAGGTGCTGTACTTTTGGTTATGTATAAAAGATGAGGGTTACATTTTTTTACCATACCATGCATAATTTTACCGTTTTGTTTAAAGAAGAAACCAAACCAGTGTATATTTGACATTTGAGACTCAATGCTATAGAAAAGCAATACAAGTTCAGGAAGAGCTTAATATTGCATGCAGCTTCAAACAATGGCATAAATCTGTTCAAAATAATCGTTATTAATAATCTCAAGGGAATAATATTTTTGTCATAATCATGCAGCCCAAATTTTAAAGTGACAAACCACCAAAGGCTAAATATTTTAACCTACTTAATCAGTGCATTAAGACAGTTATATTTAAATATGCAAATAAGACCCTAATTAAATCACTAATTTGCATGTATTTGCAGAAGCACACAGAAATCTGGATAAATCCAGGTTTAAAATTTAAATTTTTTATTTTAATAATTTCATAGATCAGAAGAAATTGTCAACAGCCAGAATAAAAGTAAATGTTAAATCAGATTAACGATGTATGGACAAATTTGTCTATTAAACCTTTCAGAATATAAATGGGAATAAAACTGTAAAGTTTGGTGTAAGTGTAGAGAAAACGTGTGGCGTTTAAAGTTATGAATTACTTCTGAAATCTACAAAAGCAAATAAATAAAATAAAATAAACACATAACGGTTTTATTTCCGCAAGCAAAAATGGCGAAAATCTTAAAATTGGCCAGTACATGGTTATTATTAGGGATGTCCCGATCAGGTTTTTTTGCCCTCGAGTCCGAGTCCGAGTCATTTGATTTTGAGTATCTACCGATACCGAGTCCCGATCCGATACTTCTATAATACATAAAAAAGAATAAAGAAAAGCGAAGAAACAGATCCAGGATGTTCCTTATTTTTATTTAATTCACCTTATTTTAACATTCAACAACTCTGTTAACAAACAGAGCACTTCTGTGAGGTAGCTTGAACAATCAAGTAATAAATAACAAATTCTTCACTTTTGGACTTTAGTGCAACAGTAAATGTAAAAAAAAGTCTAATATAAAAACAAATGGCACCTCAACTTAAAATACCCGTCAGGCATGTAAACAAATAAAAAAAATAAAAGTGCCACAGTGTTTGCAAAGCCAGTAATGTGCTTTTAGGAACTGCACTCCTAACTCTTACTGTCATCACAGTAGTAAGTTTCACAGAAGGAAATGTATGTTTTTCTTAATGAAAACTAACCTCTCTACCTTGTCAGGTTTGAGTCTGTTTCTGTTCTCATCAAGGACGTTTGCAACGGCACTAAAAAGGCTCTCACTGTCCACAGAGCTGCAGGGGGCACTGAGATACTGGGTTGCAACAGCAGCCATAGAGGGAAACTGATTAGCATATTCTTTCCAGTACTTGAAGTGGGTTGCTTTTCTTAGGGGTGTTTTTTTCTGAGAGGTAGGTCTGCACTTGAGTTTCTGCTGATGTGGTACTCACAGACCATCCCTGTGACTGCCTCTCTTGTAAGATTTCCTCAAAGGCGATGTCCATGTTGCTACATGCTTCATGATGTGGTGCCTTGCTCACTGGCTCTGCTGCAGCCTCATCAACTTTATAATACCTCCAGACCGCAGACATACTCGCGCGTTCCGCTTCAAGCTACTTCCGTGTTCTACTTTGTGGGTGTTGTGCCGAATTCTGCAGCCTGCCAGATTATGCACCCCCTAGTATTGGTAGGTTTAGGAGTAGGTGTGGGGAAGGGGGTAGGATTAGGGGTGGGGTTGGGATTAGGCAATCGGGTACGATTTCAACGAGGGGATGCATAATCTGCAGATTTCGGCACAACACCGGCATTTAACCAATAGCGTCTCTGCAACAAAGTGATGTCATGCCGCACGCGTTGCTGTTTCCGTGTGGAGTCAAGAGGTCTAACTCTGTGCCACCGCATAACTATAGATGTGTTAAAAAATAATGAGAATATATATACATATATATCCGAGTCCTGATCGGGAGGTAACGTCCGATTCCGATCGAGTCTGAAACCACGTGATCGGGCCCGATTTCCGATCACGTAATCGGATCGGGACATCCCTAGTTATTATAGTTAAATAAATGACAACTAAAATAAAATATTAAAAACCTACATTTAAAAATATTTGAAAAAGGTAAAAAAAATAAAATGTCAGGCAAACACTGAACTTGATTTATTAAAATAACTATAAACTGGATTAAATAGACATATTTAAAAACAATAATAACTAATAAAAATGACAAAAACACAACGAAATCAGTAAAACTTAAACTAAAATTGACATTAAAGCAGAGAAATACACACATACATTTTAATCTAGTGTTCCTGTGGCTCAGTGGTACAGCATTGTGTTAGCAGCACAAAGGTTGTGGGTTCGAATCCCAGGGAACACATACTGATAATACAAATGTATAGTCGCTTTGGATAATAGCGTCTGCTAAATGTATCTCGATGATAGACAACACCGGCCTGAAAAAACAATGGTGTCTTGCCTGTTATCTGCTCTCAGACTAGTCCTGACTCGAGGGCGCCACTTCAGCAAGCTTGACCAAATGATTAAACTCTAATCCTCTCGTGGTGATGTGTTCCTCAGCCGCACCAGTAAGGCGTTCAGTAACAAGCAGACGGTGAAGCAGTGCGGCTGCTCTGAAGTGTATCTGGACTGCCTGCAGACCTTTCTTCCGGCGCTCAGCTGTCCCGTGCAGCGAGGGTCTCTGCGCAGCGCCGTGCGCTCCTTCCTCCACCGCATGATCATCTGTCTGGAGGAGGAGGTGCTGCCCTTCATTCCAGCCGCGTCGCAGCACATGCTGAAGGACTGCGAGGCCAAAGACCTGCAGGAGTTCATCCCGCTCATCAGCCAGATCACCGCCAAGTTTAAGGTACAGGGTACAGTAGGGGGGGGGCGATACGACATATCTTATATCACGATATGACACATTTTATATCACGATAACGATATATATCACGATAACGATACATATCACGATATGACAAATCTTATATCGTGATAATGATCTATATCACGATATATATAACGATATGACACATTTTATATCACGGTATGAAACATTTTATATCACGGCAACGATATATATCGCGATATGACACATTTTATATCACAATATATATCACGATATGACACATTTTATATCACAATATATATCACGATATGACACATTTTATATCACAATATATATCACGATATGACACATTTTATATCACAATATATATCACGATATGACACATTTTATATCACGATAACGATATATATCACGATATGACACATTTTATATCACAATATATATCACGATATGACACATTTTATATCACGATAACGATGTATATCATGGTAACGATATATATCACAATATGACACATTTTATATCATGATAGCGATATATATCACGATATGACACATTGTATATCACGATATGACACATTGTATATCACGATAACGATATATATCACGATATGACATTTTATATCACGATAACGATACATATCACGATATGACACATTTTATATCACGATATGACAAATCTTATATCGTGATAATGATCTATATCACGATATATATAACGATATGACACATTTTATATCACGGTATGAAACATTTTATATCACGATATGAAACATTTTATATCACGGTAACGATATATATCACGATATGAAACATTTTATATCACGGTAACGATATATATCGCGATATGACACATTTTATATCACAATATATATCACGATATGACACATTTTATATCACGATATGACACATTTTATATCACGATAACGATATATATCATGATATGACACATTTTATATCACGATAACGATATATATCACGATATGACACATTTTATATCACAATATATATCACGATATGACACATTTTATATCACTGTTGAAAACTCTGTTCTTCTAAAGTAGAAAACTCAGAAGAGAAGACCAGGAGACTTCGGATTCGATCGTCAGCAGAATTTCTTTATTCTATGACATGTGTTGTTATCTGCAGTCATCGAAGATCTCCTTTAAGTCATTTTTACAGGGTATCTTATAGGTATTTTTGGAGGAGGGATTCTTAGAGGTGGAGACAAACATCAAACAAAGCAAACATCTGAGGGAGGCGTTAGTTAATTACAGGAACCTTCCCGTGGTCCAATAAACCTAACAAAGGTTGAATCTGACTCCTTGATCTTACCATTAACATAAGAGACAAAAGGCACCGTTGTCTCGAGCTCAAATGGTCAGGAAACGCTCTCAAACATCTGTATTTCCTGACACTTTCTTTAGTCAGGAAGTGTATCTAAATTAAACATTTAAAATAAAATTTGTAATCCTTCAATCCCCTCTTTGAGAGTTCTAATAACTCTCACAAAAATACAAATTTAGACACTTAAAAGTTAATTCTTGTAACTTGTAATCGTTACAGGCACAGTGTACATGTTCTGTGTTGCTTATTGGTAATTGCATGCTGACACAGAAACAAAACATGCAATTAGGGTCCGTGAAGATTTTACGGGTAATAGTCTCTGCGTTGTGTATTTTTATTCTTTTTCTTCTTCTTTCTTGTGTGATAGTTGGCTCGGTAATGGGTCTAGTTGTTTTCTAGAGGTTGTGGCTTTATCCGCAGGTGAGAAGGGTGGTGCATATGGATCTCAGGACAGCCATCAAATGGTATCTGCACAGAGGAAGAAAGAAACACAAACAAGAGAGAACTAACGGCACAGAGCAGTATTTGTAGAGTCTGCATACATTAGGGTTGTATCCTCTGTTCAAAATATAGTCTGCTATGGTTGTTCCTTCTTTCCCTATTTCTCAATTCCTGCGACACCTAAAGAACAGTGAGGAAAGGATGGACTAATGGAGGGGAAAGGCCTATGAGGAAATCTTCACCTCAGGGTTGGCCCCCGAAGCCTGTTGCTTTCGGTTCTTCCCTGGGCTCCTCACTGGTTCTTGTGTCTGCCCTATCCTATCCCTGCAGGGGGAGGAACAACCTTAATATGTGACACATGAGTCCAAGTTTTCCTTCCCTGACACAATACTGCAGCTGCTGTAATCAACATCACTTGATGTGGTCCGTACCACTTAGGCTCTAATGGCTTGTTTTTGAATGTCTTTATCATGACCCATTGACCTGGGACGATTGTGTGTCCACCTTCTGGTGGAGTCTGCCAACATGACTCAACTCTCTCTTTGGCACTCTGCACTGCCTTTGTGAGGTTTTCACAGTAAGCGATCAGGGCATCAGAAGCAATGTGCACATCAGCATTTCTAAGATCAATCACACCTGGCATCTGCATTGGGCGTCCAGTAATTATCTCATGAGGGCTCAGTCCTACTGATCTGTTAGGTGATGCTCTCATACTACACAGTACTGCGGGCAGTGCTTCAACCCATGGTACTCCTTCCTGATGCATTTTGCTTAGCCTGGTTTTGATTGTTCTGTTTGATCGTTCAACCTGTCCTGATGCTTGTGGCCTATAGGGGCAGTGAAGGTTCCACTTAATCTTCAACATTCTAGACACTTCCTTGACTACCTGTCCTGTGAAGTGGGTACCTTGATCTGAGTCAATGCAATCTGGTAATCCCCATCTGGGAATGAAATCAGTGACAAGACATTTAGCAGTGTGTGCAGCTGTAGCGCGCCCTGTTGGATAGGCTTCTACCCATCTTGAGAACTTGTCTATTACTACCAAAACGTCAGTTTTTCCTTTACAAGGGGGCAACGATATGTAATCAACTTGCAGGTGACGAAATGGCCCTGGTGGAGCTGGGGTATGTGCTGCTGGTGTAATGGTTGCTGGTACATCATTATTTTTCTGACATGTAACACATCTCTTGACTGTTTCAGTGGCTGCGTTTCTGAATTTTGGATTCCACCATTGATTTGAGAACCTGTGATTCATCGTTGCTGGACCACTATGACCCAAACTGTGTATTTGTTGAGCCAAATATGGCAACAGTGATTCGGGAGCAACATACTTTCCCCCTTTGGTCCAGCAGCCGGATGAATCCACAGTGGCTCCTTTGTCTAACCATGTCCATGCTTCATATAGAGGAACGTCTTTATACAGATCAACGATTGATTCAGGAGGTAGAATTATCTTCTGTGCTGTACTACCTGAACACACTTGTACAGTTGCATAGAAACAAGCCTGTTTAGCCGCTACATCAGCAAGAGCATTACCTTTAGCTTCCGTAGTATTAGTTGTGAGATGTGCTTTCACTTTGATCACTGCTAATTTCTTTGGGAGTTTCATGGCAAACATTAAATCTTTCACTAATCCAGCATGCTTAATGGGGGATCCAGCAGAAGTTAGAAATTTTCTGGTTTGCCAAATGACACCAAAATCATGAATTACCCCAAAAGCATACCTGGAATCTGTGTAGATATTTGCAACCGATCCTGAAGCTAGCGTGCATGCTCTAGTTAAGGCTACTAGTTCTGCAGCTTGAGCTGAAAAATGATCTGAAAGACGACCTGAAGCAACTACTTCAGTGGTGGAAGTTACTGCATATCCTGCTCGTCTGTTACCTTCAATAACTTGAGCTGAACCATCAACAAACAACTCCAATTCTGCGTTCTCTATGGGAGTTTCTGCTATTTCACTTGTCGCTGCATATGTAAGCGTAACACAATCATGAGTCATTTCGCCTTCATCCTCTAACACAAATTCAGTCATTGCAGACATCATACATGAGGATGGGTTCGTGACTGGTGCACGCTGTATAACAATATTCGGGGCTGTGAGAGTTGCTAACCAATTTCCCCAACGGGAGGAGGTGACAGAAGTGACTTTTGCTTGATTCATTAGTGCGGACACTGTGTGAGGGCATTTTACGTTTACAGTCTGACCTAACACCATTCCTGATGAAGCCTGAAGCGCTAGATGAACTGCCTGTACTGCTCTGAGGCATGGGCCCATACCTTGAGCGACTATGTCAAGTTTACCGGAATAGTAATGAATTGGGCGTAAGCTGCCCCCATGATCTTGCATTAGACATGCAGTCATAAAGCCTAAGTGTTCATGGACATAAAGCACAAAGGGTCTATCAGATTGGGCAATTCCTAATGCTGGTGCTTGACATAGTGCTCTTTTCAAATCATTAAAAGCTTTGAGATGAAGTTCTTCCATACAAACAGTATCTGAATCTTTACCATGGCCTTTCAACAAATCATAGAGAGGCTGAGCCATCGAGGCATAGTCTTCAATCCAAGGTCTACAATAACCTGTTGTTCCTAAAAATGAGCGGAGTGTTTTAATGGTATTAGGCGGAGGTATGGCTTTGACTGAAGCCGCTCGATCCTGTGTAATGGATCTATTTCCTGCACCAATTGTTTGACCCAGAAATGTGACTTGCTTTTTAGCAACTTGAGCTTTGTGAAAGCTGCATTTGTGTCCTTTTTTATGCAAATAGTCCAACAATGATGCCAATTCAGTTTGATGTACCTCATGATCTGTTGAGGCAATCAAAATATCATCAACATATTGGATCATAGTGGACTGTTTTACCGGACATTCTGGGTCACACAAATCACGTCTGACAGCCTGATGATATATGGTTGGGGAGTTTTGAAATCCCTGTGGCAATCGTGTCCACTGGTACTGTTCATAGTCAACTGTAAAAGCTAACCATGGCTGGCTGTCAGAGTGCAACGGTACAGAAAAGAATCCATTAGACATATCAATTACTGAAAAAATCTTACAATCTAATGGTAAGCCATTACAAATTGTAGATGGATCTGCCACTAGGGGGGTGATTTTTTCAATATGTTTATTGGCTACTCTGTAGTCTATTGTAAGTCTCCATGTCCCATTAGATTTCTTGATGGGCCATATGGGTGAATTACATGGACTGTTGGTTTTAACTAGCACTCCTTGCATCAGCAAATTTTCTACAATAAGTTTGATTCCCTGTATAGCTTCCTTATTAATCGGATATTGTTTGGTGACCGGAGGTGGAGTTCCTGTCAATTTAACTGGTTCTACACCTGTCAACAACCCACAATCATCCTTGTCTTTAGCCCAAATTGGATGATTCTGTAAGAAAACATACTCGGGAGGGGTTGCATTATTGGTAGAAATCTGTGCTGAGGAAATTTTTATGCTAGTAGATTCTGAGGACATGTCTAAAGTTAGATTTATTTGTCTCAGAAGATCCATGCCTAAAATTGCACCTGTATTTAATGGAGCGCATAGTAATTTTGTAGTCAGAGTTTTTGGGCCAAATTGTACCTCTATGGGCGGAGTTTCATACAAAACAGAATCTTCACCTATTACACCAGTTAAACAAAGTTTGGTTTTCTTGTATGGGATGTTTAAACCTTGCGCCAATTTTGTAGGAATTACTGTAATTTCTGCACCTGTATCAAGCAAAAAATCAATCTCTTTCTCTTTTATGCTACCTTTCACAAAAATTCTTTGGTCATTGTGTTGGATTACAGGGGAAAGGTAGCTACTCACAGCCCCAATAATTAGTTTTTTTCCTGGTCTTGTTGTGCTCTTAGAAGAGCCTGAACTAACTGTCCTATAGTTTCAGTGGTCACTGGCGGAACTACTTCAGGGTTGTGTGCAGGCTGAGAAGGAGCAGAATTATGCATAGCATTTCTTTTCCTATCTTGCAACTTCTTCCTACACTCTTTCTCCCAATGTCCTAATTTTGCACAGTATTTGCATTTGCTTTCTCTTTTAGACCATCTATTGTCTTGTTTCGTTGTGTTAAACGTAGCTGCTGCTACTCTTACTTTTGCCTTGACATCAGCATCTCTTTCCCATGTAGCTAACCTGTCTAGGTTACTTCTGAGAGTTCTGTTAGACCAAGTTAGATCTAAGAATGGTAAAGCTTTTCTGTATTCGGCTACAAGGCCATCTGACCATATACGAACCAGGGGTCCCTTGTCATCCAGCACACTTTCAGGGTCATCAACAATTCCACTGTAGATTACAGCTGACTGACAAAATCTCTCAGTATATTCACTCACAGTTTCTTCTTTCCTTTGCACACAGGTAGTAATTCTAGACCAATCTATTTTGGGTCCTAAGATATTCTTTAGGATTTTCAAAATACCTTCTCTTAAATCACCCTTACTGACATTTCGCAGTTCAGAAGTGACAGCAGATTCAAAACTGTTGAATTCAGATTCAGTTAGTATTTGTGACATCAGCTGCGTGACTTCTGTCAACGACATGTCATAAAGACGCATTTTACTGATCAATGTTCTTCTAAATTCAGAAAAATGTGTGCGTGCTGACGGTAAACTCTGAGATAGTCTCTCTATATCTTTAGGACATAAAGCTTTGGCAGCAGTTTGTATTTGCACAACAGAAGAATTCAGAGGAACACTATCAGTGTCCTCAATCCCCTGAGATCTCCTCCTCGCACCACACACATTGAAGGAATTTACAGGCACATCAGTTACTGATTGGAGAGCTACAGCTGTTTCAGAGAATGCTTGTAAATCAGGGTAAATGTTATCAGGCTGACTTACTTCCACATCAGTTTTTGCCTCTTTCTTGAGGTTCAATTTCTTGGTCAAAGTGGATACTCTCGCACGGAGTTCATTGTTCTGTTTCTCTAGCTCTGAAATACGCTGAGACTGTTGTGTCGCTAGCGTTACACTGAATTCTCTGTGACAACAGATAATGCCTTTCACATTGTTCTTACGAATACTTGCTCCTAGTACCTTTTTACACTCATCTACAGACCAAGTCTTGTCTGGATGGATCTCATATTTCTGAGTTAGTTCTTGTCTAACTTTCTCAGTGACTATTATGTTCATTTGCACTCCTAAAAGTGATTTGAATTCGCTATCTGACCACAAAGGAGTCGCTAGACCACCTTTTTCAGTTGTGGGGATCAGTCTAGCATTCTTTCTAAACATTTTGTGAGTTTCTTTGTTATCACACAATCAAAACACTAAAACTTCTCTGATCAACAGAGGGTACACTTGTTAACACAGATCAACTATTGTTAACCTTCCCTGGCAAAGCAGAGGATAACACAATTCACTAGCACTTTACGCTAATCTTCCCTGCATGAACAGAGGATAACCAATTCTTCCCTGCCAAAACAGAGGATAACAAATATTAGCACGTAATGCTAAATCTTCCCTGCCTGAACAGAACAGAGGATAAACCAAAAATTAGCACGTAATACTAACCTTCCCTGCCTGAAAAAACAGAGGATAAACCAAAAAATTAGCACGTAATGCCAACCTTCCCTGCCTGAAAACAGAGGATAACCTTCCCTGCCTACAAGAACAGAGGATAAACTCTTCCCTGTCTGAAAACAGAGGATAACCTTTAGTTAAACAAAACCCTACAGATGTATGTTAACTCTTCTCTGACGGCGCAGAGGATAGCAAAAATTTGTACTGGTCTTAGGTTCTTTCGGATTAGAGACAGCACTCACCAGAGAGAAAATTTCAGTCTGGGAATCCTTGTTCAGTTTGAAGTTTCGCTGGATTCCAAAAGATGAGAAAGCTGGAACTCTATCCGGGTCACGGCACCATCTGTTGAAAACTCTGTTCTTCTAAAGTAGAAAACTCAGAAGAGAAGACCAGGAGACTTCGGATTCGATCGTCAGCAGAATTTCTTTATTCTATGACATGTGTTGTTATCTGCAGTCATCGAAGATCTCCTTTAAGTCATTTTTACAGGGTATCTTATAGGTATTTTTGGAGGAGGGATTCTTAGAGGTGGAGACAAACATCAAACAAAGCAAACATCTGAGGGAGGCGTTAGTTAATTACAGGAACCTTCCCGTGGTCCAATAAACCTAACAAAGGTTGAATCTGACTCCTTGATCTTACCATTAACATAAGAGACAAAAGGCACCGTTGTCTCGAGCTCAAATGGTCAGGAAACGCTCTCAAACATCTGTATTTCCTGACACTTTCTTTAGTCAGGAAGTGTATCTAAATTAAACATTTAAAATAAAATTTGTAATCCTTCATCACGATAACGATATATATCACGATATGACACATTTTATATCACGATATGACACATTTTATATCACGATAACGATGTATATCACGATAACGATATATATCACGATATGACACACTTTATATCACGATATGACACATTTTATATCACGATAACGATATATATCACGATATGACACATTTTATATCACAATATATATCACAATATGCCAACTCTTATATCACGATATGACACATTTTATATCACGATATATATATCACAA
The DNA here is from genome assembly GCA_027422435.1 of Schizopygopsis pylzovi. NCBI lineage: Eukaryota > Metazoa > Chordata > Actinopteri > Cypriniformes > Cyprinidae > Schizopygopsis > Schizopygopsis pylzovi. The sequence goes on from CM049817.1 coordinate 1,135,888, forward strand.
TATGCCAACTCTTATATCACGATATGACACATTTTATATCACGATATATATATCACGATATGACAACTCTTATATCACGATATGATACATTTTATATCACGATATATATCACGATATGACACCTCTTATATCACGATATGATACATTTTATATCACGATATATATCACGATATGACAACTCTTATATCACGATATGACACATTTTATATCACGATATGATACATTTTATATCACGATATATATCATGATATGACAACTCTTATATCACAATATGACACATTTTATATCACGATATGATACATTTTATATCACGATATGACAACTCTTATATCACGATATGACACATTTTATATCACGATATATATCACGATATGACAACTCTTATATCACGATATGACGCATTTTATATCACGATATATATCACGATATGACAACTCTTATATCACGATATGATACATTTTATATCACGCTATGACAACTCTTATATCACAATATGACACATTTTATATCACGATATGATACATTTTATATCACGATATGACAACTCTTATATCACGATGACACATTTTATATCACAATATGACACATTTTATATCACGATATGATACATTTTATATCACGATATGACAACTCTTATATCACGATGACACATTTTATATCACGATATATATCACGATATGACAACTCTTATGTCACGATATGATACATTTTATATCACGATATGACAACTCTTATATCACGATATGATACATTTTATATCACGATATGACAACTCTTATATCACGATATGATACATTTTATATCACGATATATATCACGATATGACATCCCTTATATCACGATATGATACATTTTATATCACGATATATATCACGATATGACAACTCTTATATCACGATATGATACATTTTATATCACGATATGACACATTTTATATCACGATAATGATATATATATCACCATATAGTGATATAAAAAACGTTTTTATTATATTAAAATCTTTAATACCATATCATTTTCATAATCCTAGTCATTTTTATTTAATAATAATAGTTTATAATTAGATGATTATATCATTTTTAAGTATTAATATTTTTAGTTTACAGTGAAATATTCAAACAGTACCTTTTTGTTTTTTGTCATTTTTATTTAGTAGTAATAAATTATATAATATATAACGTTATTTTATGTCCATATTGATATACAAGCACACAATTTTGGCCAAATTATGCAGCCCCACAGTTTTTTTCCTCAAATCGTACTTTTGTGTGTATGTTAGCACTACAAGATGGTTTGCATCTATACATATAGCAGTGGTTTATAAATGATATATGGTTATAATAATGCCTCTGTTCTCTCCCAGAACCAGGTGTCCCCTTTCCTCCAGGACATCTTCATGCCTCTAGTGATGGCCATCTTCGAGGTGTTGTCTCGTCCGGCCGAGGAGAACGACCAGACGGCTGCGTTAGAGAAGCAGATGTTGAGAAGAAGCTACTTCAGCTTCATTCAGATCATCGCCAGCAGTGGCATGAACGAGGTCATGGCCAGTCAGGGTGAGGCGGCGCTGTGCGGTTCAGAAAGACAGCGAACCTGTGTGTGAACACGTGAACTGACTGTGTGTTGCTGTTCGGCAGGAGCGGAGAATATCGAGCGTGTGCTGTTCACCATCATCCAGGGAGCTGTGGATTTCCCAGACGCCATCGCCCAGAAAACCTGCTTCATTATCCTGTCCAGACTGGTGGAGCTCTGGGGTACCAAAACACTAGCACAGCACATCTAGACCTTTAATATCGGGATATAAACTTACAAACATGCGCCCAGAAAACCTGCTTCATTATCCTGTCCAGACTGGTGGAGCTCTGGGGTACAAAACACTAGCACAGCACATCTAGACCTTTAATATCGGGATATAAACTTACAAACATGCGCCCAGAAAACCTGCTTCATTATCCTGTCCAGACTGGTGGAGCTCTGGGGTACAAAACACAGCACATCTAGACCTTTAATATCGGGATCTAAACTTACAAACATGTGTGTTCATTCAAATACTATATTAGGTGATACCTTGAGCAATGTGAACACTTACCTTGGCAACTGTATTTATTAACTGGAAATAGACATTATAACTTAAGCATTTCAATAAAATTAAAATGGGCTAAAAATAAAACCTAATTCAAAATATTAATAAACCTATTAGTAATACTATAATAACACTCTTAAGGCCCGTACACACCGGGGCGCGTTATTCGCCAGCGTTTTTTGTGTTCACACCCAAGCGATTTTCGCTGACGATGAGCCGAGTGAACATGCAAATCATTCCCTGACATTAGATGGCGCTTAATGTAAAACAGAAATACCCCGGGACACAAGGTGGCGCTGCGCAACGCTTCTGACACTCGCTTGACAAGCTCCTTTACGCGCTTGTCAAAATCATACAAAGAAAACATGGATATTTCAAGCAGCTCCAGCGAAGAAGAAATTATTGTTCTGTTGAATGAGGAAAGACGCCGGCAGTGTAGACGCTACTTGGCGTTAGAGGTCTGCTACCCGACCCGAACCCGCAGGTCCCGGAATACTTTCGGGTTAATGTTTAATGGATAGCCTCGGGTCGGGTTCGGGTTTGTAGCTAAACCAAAACTATATGCAGAGGCTTCGCTGCTTTCATAGACGCACGCACACACATATCAGAGATCGCGCACAAACAGCACGGAAACTTTTATTAGTAAAATAGCTTCGACAGGCTACTGACTCGCAAGTCACAACATTATATTTGTCTGCAATGAGGCGGCAAAATCGCTGTTTTTGAAGTAACTAAGCCTCATTGCTTGTAGAGAGAGACGCACAGACGCAGGTTCATTCAAAACTATAATAGGTGATACCTTGAGCAATGTGAACACTTACCTTGGCAACTGTATTTATTAACTGGAAATAACATTATAACTTAAGCATTTCAATAAAATTAAAATGGGCTAAAAATAAAACTCAAAATATTAATAAACCTATTAGTAATACTAAAATAACACTCTTAAGGCCCGTACACATCGGCGCGCGTTATTCGCCAGCGTTTTTTGTGTTCACACCCAAGCGATTTTCGCTGACGATGAGCCGAGTGAACATGCAAATTCATTCCCTGACATTAGATGGCGCTTAATGTAAAACAGAAATACCCCGGTACACAAGGTGGCGCTGCGCAACGCTTCTGACACTCGCTTGTCACTCAGAAGAAGAGAGCAAGTATTTACGCGCTTGTCATACAAAGAAAACATGGCTATTTCAAGCACCACCAGCTCTACATTCATCTTGCCTTGCATCTTCTTATTTCTTCCCGGCAGTGTAGACGCTACTTGGCGTATATCTTCTTCGTCATTACGTATGTGTGCTCGGCAAGACTGTTTGTGTTTGAGCGCCCCCAAGTTGTGTTTTACTGTAACTTCAGCTGCTCCAGACACGTGAGCAAAAGCGGCAATCTCATTGGTCGGATAGTTTTTGGCGCGTCAAACCAAAGAAACGAACCCGAGGCGTTTTTAAAAAAATGCCGCTTTTCCGCGTCGGTGTGCACACTCACACCGGCGCCCTTTGTTTAGTCACGAGGCGTTAAACGTCGGCGAATATCGCGCGCGGAATTCATCCCGGTGTGTACGGGCCTTTAGCATGTTATGCTTCTAGGCTTTTAATAAGGGTCGTTATCGGGATCTAAAACTTACTAATATTTGTGTTCATTGAAATACTATATTAGGTGATACCTTGAGCTAAGTACAAATGTGAAAACTTACCTTGGCAACTAACTTAAATAAATTATTAACTGGAAATAGACATTATAACTTAAGAATTTCAATAAAATGAAGATGGACTAAAAATAAAAGTTAATTCAAAATATTAATAAACTAAAATAACACTCTTAGCATGTTATGCTTCTAGGCTTTTAATAATAAGTGTGGTTATATTATTAAAACTATTGAAATAAAACTGAAATAACACAATATAAATATTAGGTGAAAACTGTTAAGCTAAAGTAAAATTACTAACTGTAAATAAAAAGTTTAAACTAACCCTAAATAATAATCCAAAAGCACAAAATTAAACAAATTAAATTAAAAGCTCATTCAAAATATTAATAAACTTTGTAATATATTATACTAAATTTACACAGATTTTAACATTTTCTTCAGGCAGCATCAAGATTTATTTTTGGGTATATTTTTTGTAAAATATAAAATAAAGCTTTAATTACAATAATTTAACCCTAAATTATATCATTAAAGAGAAAACTAACAGAACTGGTTAAAGTACATAATATTGTAAAAACAAAGGAACAAATAAAAATGTCATTCAAAACATTAATTAATAATATAATAATACTTAATTAACTTTTAACACGTTCTCTTTCTCAGGCGGAAAAGACGGTTTGGTGGGATTTCCAGATTTCATCTATAAGCATATCGTCCCAGCATGCTTCATGGCCCCTCTGAAACCAACCTTTGACCTTTCAGATGCCCAAACTGTTCTGGTACGTCAGTCGGGGCTTTCATAAAGCGCTTGCACTACCTGTCCGACGGTGATTTGTAATGATCTGCTGTTGTGTTTCAGACACTGTCCGAGTGCACGCTGACGCTGCACATGATTCATCTCAAAAGAGTGAGTCTGAAACCACCTGACACACTTACGTTCACGTTAGCCATGACTGGAGTTAATGCATCTGCTGTTCACACAGGGGCCGGAGTGTGTTCGGTTTCTTCAGGAGTATCTGCCGTCACTGCAGGTCTCACCTGAAATCACACAGGTAACCCAGACACACCTGCTTCCTTCAGGATCAGTGCATCTCATTAAAACTAGTGTCGGATAAACAATCACTGAAACATGTCAAAATAAACATTCAGTTTAACTCAGCGTTTCTCAAACTGTGGGGAATAGAGACGTGACAGGTGGGGCGCGCCAAACGGGAGGAAATGTTCACTTTTATGCCTTATATGGTAACGTGAGATCAAATCTTCCGGAATCTGGAGCAAGACCACGCACTAGAGAGTGACTGCGCGGTGTGTGTGTGTGTGTGTGTGTTCAACACGTCATCTCCGTTTCATTTTTGTATTCATGGTTACAAATGAAATGTTTAACCTTTTGAGCGGTATCCGGTTTGGTCCCATATATGGTATTTGTATTTCTGTGCTCCTGAGAGTACGGTCCCAGATACGGGATTTAGAATGTTCAGTCACGTGACATAACTGCCAGATTCAAATTGTGCTTTCGCGCTCAGCTCTGTCATATACCACAACTATGCATTGTTTTCAACCTAATAATGTTTATTTTAGGTTTCACCCATTTAAATACACATAAGCACTAGTAAAACAATACATTTGGAGTTTGTAAAATACACACTGATGTCTGTGGAAGCAGCAATAACAATCTATTCAAATATAATTTGACGACGTGTGTTATTCACATCAGACAAACATAGTGGAAGTAACTATAAAGTTTACTCTATTCTTCTCGGAGTTCACCGGCCACTTTCTTGCATGTATTTCGGGAGAAACTGATGACAGACAGGACTCTCTGAACTGAGTCGCAAAGAAACATGGTGGCGCCCATCTCACGTTATAGATCAAGATTATTTATAAAGGTTTTTAAACGACCAAACACACTCACTTACACATCGGAATATCAGATAGTTGATGACATGGTAAGCAAGTTCGTGAATATTTTGAAATAAAAAAGGAAATTAAGCCGATCTGTCATACAGTGTTATTGTGGCCGCAGTGTGTCACGTGACAATATTTGCCACATCATATCTCTGTGAGATGGGATTTCAGCTGTTGCTTCACTGAAAACAAAGTACAGATCTCAGCTGAACATTGAGCATGACTTGAGAGTGGCAGTATCAAGCCTGCAACCCCGCTTTGAGAAATTGTGCAATGCAAAACAGGCCCATTGCAGACACTAATGCAGGGAAAACCTGCCGAATGGATTTCTCTTCTTTTCTTTTTACAGATTGCAAAGTGGCACTTTTATATATTTTCTATTTTTGAAATTTGTAAAAATTGACACAGCTGCACTTTTATTTTCTCTATTTTTTTTTATTTCATGCAAGTTATTATGACACAGATGCACTTTTATTTTCTTTATTTTTGAACTTTCTGTTATTTTATGTATATAGTTTGTGTTTTAGATACAACTTGTTAGTTCAATAAATTGGAACATGTTAAGCTTGTTGCGCATTTCATTAGCATTGTGTTGGGGCGATGGGGGCAGGTGGGGCTTTAAAATTCCCCCTTGTCTAAAGTGGGGAATGACCAAAAAAGTTTGAGAACCACTGGTTTAACTTCAGGATAAACTGTTTTATCTATATTCATTATTTATGTATTTGAGCAGACTGATCTAGACTGAAGTACCATAGATGAAGCGTCAGTATTAATATCAAACGGTTTTCTCCTCAGGAACTCTGTCAAGTGCTTCAGCAGCCGGATGTTAAGGTTCTGAAAAACTACATGAAGGTATTTCAAGAGGCTTCGTGTTGTCTACCGTCGAGTGTTAGATTTGTGTGGCCGTTTTAACACCCTTGTATTGTGTGTGTGCAGGTTTTCTTTCAGCAGGCCAAACTTTAAAACTGGAACTGTCAAGCGAAGCGTTTCAGGAGCTCAGCAGTCAACGCCACTTACAGACCACCATAACGACAGGACTTAGCATAGGAGCTATTTTTGCACTTAAAGAAGCGTAACCACACCCATGTGTCTGCGGGACACGGAGTCACGTGGGGATTGGCTGTCATGTGACCACACCCCCACGCCGACCTTGGCCCAATCAGAGTTGTGCTCTCCGTGGAGGGAGGTTTAGCCACCCGGACTGAAGGCGACGTCTGCGATTGGATGAGACGCTATACTGTAGGTGGGGTTTGTGAGAGTGGGCGGGGCTTCAGTCCTGGACGGAACAACAACAGTTGTTTAGAACTTAACTGTTACGGAAAATTCTAGAAGGAATTTAATGAAATGTTTATTTTTGTGTGCTAGAAATCTGGATTTTTCTCAAATTTCAGCTTAAGAATATTGAATTGCTAATTTTTCATTTTTTACTTGCATAAATGAAGCAAGTTTTAGTTTGATGTGATGAGGTTAACAAACGGAAGTGGGCTCAACTCGGCAAATGTTTGCTTTTTGGATCAAAAAGGTCTTTATTTTTTACTTTAAGTGTTCATGAACTGCTAAATCATCCCTCTTAATTCTCCATATCATATGACTGTACTGTACCCGTATCGTTTCCCAACACTATCAGTCTCAGATTGAGTTTGAAATATGCAATGTTACGAACTGTGAAGATACTACGAGGTGGTTTGATCCTTGGAGGGAATGTTTCGGTTAAGTTGTGCTGCTAGCGGTTCTTGTGTTTGTGTAAAGTTTAAACCCTCACCAGAGAGACGATCGGTTCAGATCTCTCTGCTTTTACTTCAGTCTCGTTATGACAATCTGTGTTGGATTTTTAGAGATGCCGCACATGTATTAACCCTTTCAGCCCTGGATCCCACGTCAGACAGAAGCACCATCAAAGGTTTGGACCTAAACGTTTCTTGGGTCTTGACATCACATTGGCTTTAATCATGGATGAAGCACTTCAACATGAGAATGATTGTTTCTCTGTCATTACCCATGAGGCTTTGCTTCAGATGTGATTTGCCCAACACTGACCTGTTAATCTCCGGTCCTGCTCGTCAGACCCACTGTGTTTATGCCAAAAAAAGAGGAGAGAAAGACACGAAAGGTAGACTTGATTTATTTTTGATATGCTGGGACAGCCCCTCTCACTCCCTTATGTCATGACCAATAAAGTATTTACTCATCTCCGTCTCGAGGTATATTTGAAGCAGCAGCGTTCATGTACTTGTGCAGACTCGGGAGAACTTTTAACAATGCTTTTATTCCACGTTATTAGCTCTCGGTGTAAACATTCACCCCCAAAACTAAACCCAAATAATGTCTGAGCCCCGTGCTAAACACTTGAGATGCAGCATCTTCTTGACGTTTCAGCCTTTAATCACAGCGATCGGTCGGAGCTTGATGGCCTTTTTACTGATGCCGGCGTCGTGGCACGTGTCCACCACATCCGTGACGTTCTTGTAGGACTCAGGAGCCTGATGGGTTAAAAACATGCATATTGACAAGACATTTTTAATGGCTGTTCTACTGAATTATCCTTCAATATTGAGCTTGTTAAGAATTAACTATCAAGCAAACTTAATATCATATGTATTTATCTAATATAAAATTGCAAAAATTAAAATTCAGCTCTTTTTGGAAATTTAATTGAATGTTTATACCTTTTAGCAAACGGTTTAATTTAATTTGACCATCTACATCACGAAACTGCATAAATTCAATTTTATTAAAGGATAATATAAGTTAGAATAAATTGATTTGCAGCTTAAATATAAATGGCATGAAATCATTCAATGCATTTTACTGTAGGCTGATTATTCAACAACTGTATAAATGTCAAAATATTAAAAACATTTCTGATTTTTTTTATGCTTAATTGGAATTAGATTAAAAAGATTGCTTAAAAGTCTACAAAGTAATAGTAAAAAATAGGAATGAATTTGTGAGCACTTAGTAATTTAATTAAGTATAACAAAATGTTTTGATTGTAGCATTGTTTAAAGCAAATTGTGTTTTTGGATACTTGATTACAATCTTTAAAAGCGGTTTGTGGGGGGGCAGTTTGCACAGAGCTGGTGCTTGTGACCGAATGAAGAAACCTCACCTCCTCCATCACCAGCTTTGGTGATGCCACTCTGATGGCGATGCCCATGTCTGCCAGTTTATCCAGAACGTCCTGGAAGTCCAGATTGCGTCTGGATTTGGCTCTGGATAGAGCTCGACCCTACAGCGTTCACAAACACACGTCAGACAGGTGAGCACAAGCACTGCAGCAGATCTGATCACGTGACTCACCGCTCCGTGACACGTGGTGCCGAACGTCTCCGTCATGCCCTGCTCGGTGCCGGTCAGCACGTAACTGCAGGTGCCCATGGTTCCTCCGATCAGAACCGGCTGGCCGGTCAGCTGCAGAGGAAGAATAAATCATTTTTAGAATATCAATGCATTAATAAATCAATCCAGTATTTGGTGCACATGCTAAATCACCTGATAGTCGACAGGTATGAGTGGATGGTGAGGCGGGAACGCTCGTGTCGATCCCTTTCTGTGCAAGAGAAGCGTCTTCTGTTTGCCGTCCACCATGTGCTCTTCCACCTTGGCGATGTTGTGCGAGACGTCGTAGATGACGTGCATGTCCAGATCGTCTGGTGTGGTGTTGAAGACTTTGGAGAAGGCCTGCAGTGAAGGTCAGTACAAACACGTTCAGCAGCAAAACTCACATGCCGTTTGTGTAGAGTACAAAGTATGCATGCTTCAAACATCTAGGGCTGCTTGACTATGTGCGGTCATAATTCACCTGGCGGGTGAGGAAGGTCATGGAGGAGCGGTTGACCCAGGCGTAGTTCCCGGCGGCCGCCATGGCCTTCAGATAGTCCTGACCCTCGGGAGACGTGATGCGAGCGCAGGCCAACTGACGGTCGTTCACCGTGATCTTATCCCGCTTCATCGCCTTCTCCATCGCAACCAGTGCATCTGAACGCCAGAGTGAGACATGTCGAGCTATTATAGTCAACTAAAACCATTCTTACTTCAAATAAAATACATTAAAATAATAGACGAAAGCATTTTACAAAGAAACATGAGCACATCAAAATGACAAACTTTAACTAAAAAAAATATTATTACTATCCTTTTGGAAACAATTAATTAAAATACAACTTTTTATTATTAAATATTGATTAAAACTGGCACAAAAAATATCAAACTATAAAAAAATTACTTACTCATCCTTAACTGAAATGCATTAAAAAAAAAAATTACAAAACTAACATTGAAACAAATTAAGACCTATTTAATTAAAAACTAATAAAATGACAATAACGCCACAAAGTGACTAAAACCATAAAATTGTTGCTTGGAAAAAATCCTTAACTGAAATCATAAATGAAAAATTTAAATGAACATGCACAAATAACTTTAATAAGTTAACACTGAAAAAACAACTATATAGACATTTTTGAAAAATAAATGTAATTGTTTACAATAAGGTTAATTAGTAAACATGAACACGACTTATTTATTAATCTTAGTTAATGCTAATTTAAACATTTACTAATGCATTATTAAAATCAAAAGCTGTGTTTGTTAACGCACTGTGTACTAATATGAACAACTGTATTTTCATTAACTAACATTAAGATTACTAGTGTAATAAATGCATTGTTCAGTGTTTGATCATGATAGTGAATACATTAATGTTAGTAAAAGTGAATATTGACCTGTGGCCACCTGGTGGCCGAGGCCTCGACTGCCGCTGTGGATCATCACACAGATCTGCCCCTTGTGGTCGATGCCCATCTTCTTGGCAGCGTAATCGTTGTAGATCTCATCCACCACCTGAATCTCGGCGTAGTGGTTCCCTGCGCCCAGCGTGCCCAGCTACACAACAGCAGAGGAGCCATGACACGAGATCGGAGACAATCTGCTGTGCTTGGCATTATTTAGTCTTGTGAATGCGTGTACCTGCGGCAGTCCTCTCTTCTTGGCTTTGGACGAGACTTTGTTGGGATCGGCCTGCAGCATCCGGCCGTATTCCTCACAGTGCTCCTTGTCCTCGGCCCAAGCGTATCCTTCCCTCAGAGACCAGTCCACCCCCATCTCTAGAGCCTCCTCCAGATCTCTGCAGACGATCACAACACTGCTCAGCTCATGACTAGACAAACGTGCATTAAACCCCCATCTCTAGAGCCTCCTCCAGATCTCTGCAGACGATCACAACACCGCTCAGATCATGACGAGACAAACGTGCATTAAACCCCATCTCTAGAGCCTCCTCCGGATCTCTGCAGACGATCACAACACTGCTCAGCTCATGACGAGACAAACGTGCATTAAACCCCCATCTCTAGAGCCTCCTCCAGATCTCTGCAGACGATCACAACACCGCTCAGATCATGACGAGACAAACGTGCATTAAACCCCATCTCTAGAGCCTCCTCCAGATCTCTGCAGACGATCACAACACCGCTCAGCTCATGACGAGACAAACGTGCATTAAACCCCATCTCTAGAGCCTCCTCCGGATCTCTGCAGACGATCACAACACTGCTCAGCTCATGACGAGACAAACGTGCATTAAACCCCCATCTCTAGAGCCTCCTCCAGATCTCTGCAGACGATCACAACACTGCTCAGCTCATGACGAGACAAACGTGCATTAAACCCCCATCTCTAGAGCCTCCTCCAGATCTCTGCAGACGATCACAACACCGCTCAGCTCATGACGAGACAAACGTGCATTAAACCCCATCTCTAGAGCCTCCTCCAGATCTCTGCAGACGATCACAACACCGCTCAGCTCATGACTAGACAAACGTGCATTAAACCCCATCTCTAGAGCCTCCTCCAGATCTCTGCAGACGATCACAACACCGCTCAGATCATGACGAGACAAACGTGCATTAAACCCCATCTCTAGAGCCTCCTCCAGATCTCTGCAGACGATCACAACACCGCTCAGCTCATGACGAGACAAACGTGCATTAAACCCCATCTCTAGAGCCTCCTCCAGATCTCTGCAGACGATCACAACACCGCTCAGCTCATGACTAGACAAACGTGCATTAAACCCCATCTCTAGAGCCTCCTCCAGATCTCTGCAGACGATCACAACACCGCTCAGCTCATGACGAGACAAACGTGCATTAAACCCCATCTCTAGAGCCTCCTCCAGATCTCTGCAGACGATCACAACACTGCTCAGCTCATGACGAGACAAACGTGCATTAAACCCCATCTCTAGAGCCTCCTCCAGATCTCTGCAGACGATCACAACACCGCTCAGCTCATGACGAGACAAACGTGCATTAAACCCCATCTCTAGAGCCTCCTCCAGATCTCTGCAGACGATCACAACACCGCTCAGCTCATGACGAGACAAACGTGCATTAAACCCCATCTCTAGAGCCTCCTCCAGATCTCTGCAGACGATCACAACACCGCTCAGCTCATGACGAGACAAACGTGCATTAAACCCCATCTCTAGAGCCTCCTCCAGATCTCTGCAGACGATCACAACACCGCTCAGCTCATGACGAGACAAACGTGCATTAAACCCCATCTCTAGAGCCTCCTCCAGATCTCTGCAGACGATCACAACACCGCTCAGCTCATGACGAGACAAACGTGCATTAAACCCCATCTCTAGAGCCTCCTCCAGATCTCTGCAGACGATCACAACACTGCTCAGCTCATGACTAGACAAACGTGCATTAAACCCCATCTCTAGAGCCTCCTCCAGATCTCTGCAGACGATCACAACACTGCTCAGCTCATGACGAGACAAACGTGCATTAAACCCCATCTCTAGAGCCTCCTCCAGATCTCTGCAGGCGATCACAACACTGCTCAGCTCATGACGAGACAAACGTGCATTAAACCCCATCTCTAGAGCCTCCTCCAGATCTCTGCAGACGATCACAACACCGCTCAGCTCATGACTAGACAAACGTGCATTAAACCCCATCTCTAGAGCCTCCTCCAGATCTCTGCAGACGATCACAACACTGCTCAGCTCATGACGAGACAAACGTGCATTAAACCCCATCTCTAGAGCCTCCTCCAGATCTCTGCAGACGATCACAACACCGCTCAGCTCATGACGAGACAAACGTGCATTAAACCCCATCTCTAGAGCCTCCTCCAGATCTCTGCAGACGATCACAACACCGCTCAGCTCATGACGAGACAAACGTGCATTAAACCCCATCTCTAGAGCCTCCTCCAGATCTCTGCAGACGATCACAACACTGCTCAGCTCATGACGAGACAAACGTGCATTAACTAATATGATAACAGACTATAATAGTATATCATTAGTACCCCCAGGACATGTAAAACTACCTTTTAGTATTACAATTATTCCTATTTTCAGTTAAATAACTTAATTTCAGTATTGTTTATTCATTTTAATTTGAAATTAATTGTATTGTTTTTATTACTATTTAGGTTTAATTTATTTCTGTTCTAGTGCTTTGACTTACTGAATTTATTTCAGTTCATTGTCAAGGCAACAAGTATTATTTATTTAATATTATAGTGTATTAATATTTATAATTAGCTTTAATTCTCATACATTCAGTTTATTTAATTGGTTTAATTAACATTAATTTTATGTAGTGCTGTCAAAAGTTTGATAGCATCCAAAATAAGTTGTTTACATAATATAATTGTGTTCAGTGTATATACAAATACATGCATGTAATATATATTCAAGAAAAATGTTGATATATAATATAAATGCATGTAATTATTTCCTAAATATATACTGTATGTGTGTATATTTATTATACATATGCAGAGTACACATACATATATTATGTGTCTGTGATTAATCGTTTAGTTTGACAGCACTAATGTCCTTTTATCACTTGTATTAATTACTTCGAGTACCGTTTAGGTTTAATTTCAGTTTGAGTTATTTCTAGGTAGTAATTTTAGTTTCCAAATATTCCCCATACACATTTAATGCATTACAGTTTTTAGTACTAAATATAGGCTCCATTGGTATTTATGATGTTCAGTTATATTACTGCATTTAATTTTTTTTTGCAATAATGAGTGTTGCCAAGTAAGTTAAGAGCACAAACATAAATTGAGATTGAGAATATCACAAGGCAGATAAATGAAGAAGTGTTGTAATGGCTGTGCCGTATGGTTTACTTCGCTCCCATGGGAATGACGCCCTTGGATCCGACTCCGACGGGAATGTGGTCAAACAGAGACTGTGCCAGCTGCTCTTTCACCGGCTGCACGTCGCCCTCGTCCAGGTTCGTCCTCAGCAGACGGACGCCACAGTTAATGTCAAACCCCACGCCACCTGCAGACGAGACGCCGTTAAAGGAGAGTTCACCCACAAATGAAGCGGTGGTGTTTATCTGCTGACCACATCCGAGATGTAGCTGACTGTGTTTCTTCAGTAGAACACAAACGAAGTTTGCAGTCATATAATGGCAGTCAATGGGCTCCACGGCTTTGAGAGACTAAAAAACATACACAGACAAAACCAAATTAAACCCTGTCTACAGACACTAAGTATTTATCTTGCTTTACGGCGGATTGCAGACTTTAGTGCATTACCGCCATCTATCTCTCAAACGGACCATTGACTATTTACGATCTCAATTAGGAGTGTCAATGGTTTAATTTGAGAGAGAGGTGGCGGTAAGGCAGTTAAGTCTGCGATCCGCCGTTAAGCAAGACGACGACGCTTCATAAAATGATATACATTCGCGTCTTTAGACCTCAATGTATCGTCACGAGCCGCAGGGCTTAATTTGGTTTTGTCTGTGTATGTTTTTTAGTCTCTCAATGCCGTGTAGCCCATTATATGACTGACAGACTGCAATCTTCATTTGTGTTCTCCTGAAGAAACAGTCACCTACGTGCCCTGCAGGGGTCAGCAGATAAACACCAACGCTTCGTTTGTGTGTGAACTAATAACGTTAATCTGCACGCGGCTCGGTCACGTACCGGGAGACACCACGGCCTCAGGGTTGCTCATGTCAAACGCAGCCATGTTTCCGATAGCAAAACCATACCCGGAGTGGACGTCTGGTAAACCGATGGACCGCTGCGGAACAGATTCAAACAGGATGAAGCGATGATGCGTTTCCTGTGACCGTAACTCCTGAAGGTTTAACTCACATGTATGATTCCTGGCAGGGCAGCAACGTTCCCGATCTGCTTCATAGCAGGCAAGAAACCACCAAACCCTGCCAACATGGGGTTTATATGGCATTTAAACGGTTACCATTACAATCAGACGATTTGTGATGAGTTTATTAAAAAAAGAACAAATATAGGCTGCACTGGGAAATATTATAATCAAATATTAATAGCAAGTCATTTATTTTAAATATTACTGTTTAGGTTTCATTCAATTTTTATAGCAGCTTTGATATATTTCCAGTAACCTAAACTTAACATTTCTAATTTTAGTTTAGCTTTTTTAGTGTGTGTGTGTGTGTGTGTGTGCGTGTGTGTGTGTCTGTGTGAGATACTATAATATTGGTAGTTGAAAAATAGCCAGTAAAATTTTTTTTTTAAGAAATGCATATTTATGTAAAGTCTGATCTGTCATTTTAAGATGAATGATGTGTCTATATAGCGCACTACTGAACTGTCTTACGATATTTAGAGATATAAACTCATCTGTGGTTCATAAGTGTGTCACACTATAGGACATGACGTCACACTAAACCACACAAATGGTAGTTATTCTAATTATTAACTTTGATATAATCAATATCAACATGTTTTTGGGATCTGCGTTCATTTATAAACGGGTCATTTACCGAGGCATGCTTGGGACAAATTTGACATTTGGTTCAATAAAATAAAGGACGAAGACATTTTAAATAACGACAATGTTAATTAGTATCCTGTGGGACAGTGAAAATGTCAGGTCACGTCAACAACCCATATAAACACATATATATTATTTTGTTTTACTGCATTAAACTCTTTCAATCTACGTGGTCATGGTGGCTTTTGCAAAGTAAACACATGTTGAGTTAATTGAATCGAATACATTGTTAATTATAATGTTCTCATGAGAAGTACTCGTCACAGAGGACCATAAACTGGACCTGTTTATGTGTTTTATGACGTGTTTCTATCCTTTCTAAGCCATGAACCAAACCAACCTCGTGTTTGAATTGACGCGTAATGTTGCTGGCTAAGTGTTTGTATCGATTATGAATCCTAATCAAATCAAACATATCACCTCCACCGCGACAGGCGTTTCTCAGCTCCTCAAACATGAGTTTCTCCAGAGGCTCGTTCACATAGAAAACGCCCTCCACCTGAAGAACAAGCATTATTCAGTGTGTGGCGTATGTGTTGATGTTTCCATCTGCGTCACTGAAGCAGTTCTTTACCTGCATGTTCGGCACGAAGCCCTTCTTGATCCGCCAGCAGTTCGTGTGGATTTTATCCAGATACTGAAGCTCGTCGTTATAAGAGCGACTCATTTTAAATCGAAATAATAGACGCACTTTTGACAGCAAACTATACCTCCACGCTTCGCCGGATGTTGCTTCTTCTTCTCTGGCTTTATATGTACTGAGGCGGATCTTCAGCGCCACGAGAACATTACACCGGAAGAGCGCGCTGTCAACAGAGAGAGAGAGATACTTTAATAAACGATTTATTTATTTATTCTTGATTTTTCTGTTATGTTTATTTTGTTATGCTGCTATTTGGACTTTTTTGAATTGTATCAAGACTTGTATGTTAAAGCAATAAAAAAAAAAATTCCTTGATCGTTTTTTGTTTATTTTTAATTTTGTGTCGTAATGTTTTACAATATAGTGAATTTATCATGAAAAATTAAATATCAAACACCTTAAAAAAAAAGTAATGAATCGTGTGCTAATAAGATAAAATACGTTTCCTTCCGAATTATCCGTCGTATATATCCAATTAATACTTTCTTAAAGAAATATAAAAATACTTTATTTTTGCAAACAGCCTCCAGAGACTATAGTGCTATTATTACTGTCATTACATTGATGTGATGACGTCATTATTTGTTATTGAGAATATTGATACAGATTTTCTTTACTTTGGGGAAATATTTTGTTAATTAAAAAAAGTGCATTTACAGAAAAATTCATTTTTCTTACTTAATCTCCTTATTTTGTTAAAAAAATGACATTCATAAATGTAGAAATACAGCATTACTTTCAATTATTTTAATAAGAAGACTTTAAAAACTCCATTTTCCTTTAAATGCAATGTGTTTTATTTCATTTCACAACCCTGTCTAGTGATTTATTTTTCTTACTATAACATTTATTTATTTATTTAATTTTATTATTATTATTATTTGTATTTTCGTACTGTAACGAGTTTTTATTGGGTGTTCATTATATAAAAAAGTAATGAAATGTGTGAAAACATGTCTAAAAATGAAACCGTCGGGATATTTGAATGATTTAATTCGTGATCTTTTGAACTAAATATTCAGTAACACGATGCATTCGTCTTTTCTCTGTCCTCTTGTGTCATTGCATGTACAGCAGCACTGTAATCAAATAATTTATCAAAAATTACAAGTGTTTTATTGTTATTGGACTGGCTAACGAGATTATTTCAACGCTCCACAAAGTTATTACAATCAATATATTAAATAGAGAAAATGAACAGAAATATATCCAAGAGTTTTGCATATAAAGATGCATTTAACATAATGAGTCTAATAACACAATAATAGTGGAGAATGAAGAAAATATCATTAAATAAATGTAAACAATTGCTCAGTAAATAAATAGCATTTTACTGACAGTCTTCTAATAGTCGTCTAGCTGCTTTATATATTAACAATTCATAAAATATCATTTGATTGACAAATTATAAATAATCTGGAAGGATTTGGAGTTCTATATTAATAGAAAAATGAAGTGTATGATATAAGTTTGTACATTTGATGTGTTTTTTCTTTACAGAAAACGAAAAAAACAACATATACATTTGAAGAAGTGGGCTTAATGTAGACTGCATTTTTAACATTTTATAAATTACTTTTTAATTATATGTAAATCTCCTGGAACAAACCAAAAACAAAGCACTGAAAACACGTAATGCTCAGAAAGCATTGACATTTATGTAATTGTCTTCATTTCTTTTTTCCCCTATCTTTTATTTTTTCTCTTCCAGCTAATGTTAATTTTATCATATATCTCTTGTTCTTGTGGCATTGAATTAATAAAGCATTAATAATAATAAATAATAATAATAAACTAAATGACGTAATCACGGGACTTTTATTTTGAAAGTCTCGCTCAGCTGTTTTG
>CM049817.1:1158822-1176322 GCA_027422435.1 Schizopygopsis pylzovi
AAAAAATCTAAAAATAAAATAGAAAAGAAAGCTGAAAATATAAAAATATATAACACAATTAATATAAATTACACAAATTATATTAAGTTAAAATAATAAAAATGTTCTAAAAACTATAAACATTTAAAAAATATATATATATTTTTAAACAAAGTGAAAATACTAAAATAGCACTCATGTAAATCCAGCGTTTATGTTTTGGCCAGACGGTATTGTTTGTTATTTTCTCTAGTAGTTGTCAGACTCTTTTATGTTTTGGACAGACGGTATTGTTTGTTATTTTCTCTAGTAGTTGTCAGACTCTTTTATGTTTTGGCCAGACGGTATTGTTTGTTATTTTCTCTAGTAGTTGTCAGACTCTTTTATGTTTTGGACAGACGGTATTGTTTGTTATTTTCTCTAGTAGTTGTCAGACTCTTTTGTGTTTTGGCCAGACGGTATTGTTTGTTATTTTCTCTAGTAGTTGTCAGACTCTTTTATGTTTTGGACAGACGGTATTGTTTATTGTTTGTTATTTTCTCTAGTAGTTGTCAGACTCTTTCATGTTTTGGACAGAAGGTATTGTTTATTGTTTGTTATTTTCTCTAGTAGTTGTCAGACTCTTTTATGTTTTGGACAGATGGTATTGTTTGTTATTTTCTCTAGTAGTTGTCAGACTCTTTTATGTTTTGGACAGACGGTATTGTTTGTTGTTTTCTCTAGTAGTTGTCAGACTCTTTTATGTTTTGGACAGACGGTATTGTTTTTTATTTTCTCTAGTAGTTGTCAGACTCTTTTATGTTTTGGACAGACGGTATTGTTTTTTATTTTCTCTAGTAGTTGTCAGACTCTTTTATGTTTTGGACAGACGGTATTGTTTGTTGTTTTCTCTAGTAGTTGTCAGACTCTTTTATGTTTTGGACAGACGGTATTGTTTGTTATTTTCTCTAGTAGTTGTCAGACTCTTTTATGTTTTGGACAGACGGTATTGTTTGTTATTTTCTCTAGTAGTTGTCAGACTCTTTTATGTTTTGGACAGACGGTATTGTTTTTTATTTTCTCTAGTAGTTGTCAGACTCTTTTATGTTTTGGACAGACGGTATTGTTTGTTGTTTTCTCTAGTAGTTGTCAGACTCTTTTATGTTTTGGACAGACGGTATTGTTTGTTGTTTTGTTATTTTCTCTAGTAGTTGTCAGACTCTTTTATGTTTTGGACAGACGGTATTGTTTGTTATTTTCTCTAGTAGTTGTCAGACTCTTTTATGTTTTGGACAGACGGTATTGTTTTTTATTTTCTCTAGTAGTTGTCAGACTCTTTTATGTTTTGGACAGACGGTATTGTTTGTTGTTTTCTCTAGTAGTTGTCAGACTCTTTTATGTTTTGGACAGACGGTATTGTTTGTTATTTTCTCTAGTAGTTGTCAGACTCTTTTATGTTTTGGACAGACGGTATTGTTTGTTGTTTTGTTATTTTCTCTAGTAGTTGTCAGACTCTTTTATGTTTTGGACAGACGGTATTGTTTGTTGTTTTGTTATTTTCTCTAGTAGTTGTCAGACTCTTTTATGTTTTGGACAGACGGTATTGTTTGTTGTTTTGTTATTTTCTCTAGTAGTTGTCAGACTCTTTTATGTTTTGGACAGACGGTATTGTTTGTTGTTTTGTTGTTTTCTCTAGTAGTTGTCAGACTCTTTTATGTTTTGGACAGACGGTATTGTTTGTTGTTTTGTTATTTTCTCTAGTAGTTGTCAGACTCTTTTATGTTTTGGACAGACGGTATTGTTTGTTGTTTTGTTGTTTTCTCTAGTAGTTGTCAGACTCTTTTATGTTTTGGACAGACGGTATTGTTTGTTATTTTCTCTAGTAGTTGTCAGACTCTTTTATGTTTTGGACAGACGGTATTGTTTGTTGTTTTGTTGTTTTCTCTAGTAGTTGTCAGACTCTTTTATGTTTTGGACAGACGGTATTGTTTGTTGTTTTGTTATTTTCTCTAGTAGTTGTCAGACTCTTTTATGTTTTGGCCAGACGGTATTGTTTGTTATTTTCTCTAGTAGTTGTCAGACTCTTTTATGTTTTGGACAGACGGTATTGTTTGTTGTTTTCTCTAGTAGTTGTCAGACTCTTTTATGTTTTGGACAGACGGTATTGTTTGTTATTTTCTCTAGTAGTTGTCAGACTCTTTTATGTTTTGGACAGACGGTATTGTTTGTTATTTTCTCTAGTAGTTGTCAGACTCTTTTATGTTTTGGACAGACGGTATTGTTTGTTATTTTCTCTAGTAGTTGTCAGACTCTTTTATGTTTTGGACAGACGGTATTGTTTGTTGTTTTCTCTAGTAGTTGTCAGACTCTTTTATGTTTTGGACAGACGGTATTGTTTATTGTTTGTTATTTTCTCTAGTAGTTGTCAGACTCTTTTATGTTTTGGACAGACGGTATTGTTTGTTGTTTTGTTGTTTTCTCTAGTAGTTGTCAGACTCTTTTATGTTTTGGACAGACGGTATTGTTTGTTATTTTCTCTAGTAGTTGTCAGACTCTTTGTGTTTTGGCCAGACGGTATTGTTTGTTGTTTTGTTGTTTTCTCTAGTAGTTGTCAGACTCTTTTATGTTTTGGACAGACGGTATTGTTTGTTATTTTCTCTAGTAGTTGTCAGACTCTTTTATGTTTTGGACAGACGGTATTGTTTGTTATTTTCTCTAGTAGTTGTCAGACTCTTTTATGTTTTGGACAGACGGTATTGTTTTGTTATTTTCTCTAGTAGTTGTCAGACTCTTTTATGTTTTGGACAGACGGTATTGTTTGTTATTTTCTCTAGTAGTTGTCAGACTCTTTTATGTTTTGGACAGACGGTATTGTTTGTTATTTTCTCTAGTAGTTGTCAGACTCTTTTATGTTTTGGCCAGACGGTATTGTTTGTTGTTTTGTTATTTTCTCTAGTAGTTGTCAGACTCTTTTATGTTTTGGACAGACGGTATTGTTTGTTGTTTTGTTATTTTCTCTAGTAGTTGTCAGACTCTTTTATGTTTTGGACAGACGGTATTGTTTGTTATTTTCTCTAGTAGTTGTCAGACTCTTTTATGTTTTGGCCAGACGGTATTGTTTGTTATTTTCTCTAGTAGTTGTCAGACTCTTTTATGTTTTGGCCAGACGGTATTGTTTGTTGTCTAGTAGTTGTCAGACTCTTTTATGTTTTGGACAGACGGTATTGTTTGTTATTTTCTCTAGTAGTTGTCAGACTCTTTTATGTTTTGGACAGACGGTATTGTTTTGTTAGTTTCTCTAGTAGTTGTCAGACTCTTTTATGTTTTGGCCAGATGGTATTGTTTGTTGTTTTGTTATTTTCTCTAGTAGTTGTCAGACTCTTTTATGTTTTGGCCAGACGGTATTGTTTGTTTTTTTGTTATTTTCTCTAGTAGTTGTCAGACTCTTTTATGTTTTGGCCAGACGGTATTGTTTGTTATTTTCTCTAGTAGTTGTCAGACTCTTTTGTGTTTTGGACAGACGGTATTGTTTGTTGTTTTGTTATTTTCTCTAGTAGTTGTCAGACTCTATTATGATTTGGACAGACGGTATTGTTTGTTGTTTTGTTAGTTTTCTCTAGTAGTTGTCAGACTCTTTTATGTTTTGGACAGACGGTATTGTTTGTTATTTTCTCTAGTAGTTGTCAGACTCTTTTATGTTTTGGACAGACGGTATTGTTTGTTATTTTCTCTAGTAGTTGTCAGACTCTTTTATGTTTTGGACAGACGGTATTGTTTGTTATTTTCTCTAGTAGTTGTCAGACTCTTTTATGTTTTGGACAGACTGTATTGTTTGTTGTTTTGTTGTTTTCTCTAGTAGTTGTCAGACTCTTTTATGTTTTGGACAGACGGTATTGTTTGTTATTTTCTCTAGTAGTTGTCAGACTCTTTTATGTTTTGGACAGACGGTATTGTTTGTTATTTTCTCTAGTAGTTGTCAGACTCTTTTGTGTTTTGGACAGACGGTATTGTTTGTTATTTTCTCTAGTAGTTGTCAGACTCTTTTATGTTTTGGACAGACGGTATTGTTTGTTGTTTTCTCTAGTAGTTGTCAGACTCTTTTATGTTTTGGACAGACGGTATTGTTTGTTGTTTTCTCTAGTAGTTGTCAGACTCTTTTATGTTTTGGACAGACGGTATTGTTTTTTATTTTCTCTAGTAGTTGTCAGACTCTTTTATGTTTTGGACAGACGGTATTGTTTTTTATTTTCTCTAGTAGTTGTCAGACTCTTTTATGTTTTGGACAGATGGTATTGTTTGTTGTTTTCTCTAGTAGTTGTCAGACTCTTTTATGTTTTGGACAGACGGTATTGTTTGTTATTTTCTCTAGTAGTTGTCAGACTCTTTTATGTTTTGGACAGACGGTATTGTTTGTTGTTTTGTTATTTTCTCTAGTAGTTGTCAGACTCTTTTATGTTTTGGACAGACGGTATTGTTTGTTGTTTTGTTATTTTCTCTAGTAGTTGTCAGACTCTTTTATGTTTTGGACAGACGGTATTGTTTGTTGTTTTGTTATTTTCTCTAGTAGTTGTCAGACTCTTTTATGTTTTGGACAGACGGTATTGTTTGTTGTTTTGTTGTTTTCTCTAGTAGTTGTCAGACTCTTTTATGTTTTGGACAGACGGTATTGTTTGTTGTTTTGTTATTTTCTCTAGTAGTTGTCAGACTCTTTTATGTTTTGGACAGACGGTATTGTTTGTTGTTTTGTTGTTTTTCTCTAGTAGTTGTCAGACTCTTTTGTGTTTTGGACAGACGGTATTGTTTGTTATTTTCTCTAGTAGTTGTCAGACTCTTTTATGTTTTGGACAGACGGTATTGTTTGTTGTTTTGTTGTTTTCTCTAGTAGTTGTCAGACTCTTTTATGTTTTGGACAGACGGTATTGTTTGTTGTTTTGTTATTTTCTCTAGTAGTTGTCAGACTCTTTTATGTTTTGGCCAGACGGTATTGTTTGTTATTTTCTCTAGTAGTTGTCAGACTCTTTTATGTTTTGGACAGACGGTATTGTTTGTTATTTTCTCTAGTAGTTGTCAGACTCTTTTATGTTTTGGACAGACGGTATTGTTTGTTATTTTCTCTAGTAGTTGTCAGACTCTTTTATGTTTTGGACAGACGGTATTGTTTGTTATTTTCTCTAGTAGTTGTCAGACTCTTTTGTGTTTTGGCCAGACGGTATTGTTTGTTGTTTTGTTGTTTTCTCTAGTAGTTGTCAGACTCTTTTATGTTTTGGACAGACGGTATTGTTTGTTATTTTCTCTAGTAGTTGTCAGACTCTTTTATGTTTTGGACAGACGGTATTGTTTGTTATTTTCTCTAGTAGTTGTCAGACTCTTTTATGTTTTGGACAGACGGTATTGTTTTGTTATTTTCTCTAGTAGTTGTCAGACTCTTTTATGTTTTGGACAGACGGTATTGTTTGTTATTTTCTCTAGTAGTTGTCAGACTCTTTTATGTTTTGGACAGACGGTATTGTTTGTTATTTTCTCTAGTAGTTGTCAGACTCTTTTATGTTTTGGCCAGACGGTATTGTTTGTTGTTTTGTTATTTTCTCTAGTAGTTGTCAGACTCTTTTATGTTTTGGACAGACGGTATTGTTTGTTGTTTTGTTATTTTCTCTAGTAGTTGTCAGACTCTTTTATGTTTTGGACAGACGGTATTGTTTGTTATTTTCTCTAGTAGTTGTCAGACTCTTTTATGTTTTGGCCAGACGGTATTGTTTGTTATTTTCTCTAGTAGTTGTCAGACTCTTTTATGTTTTGGCCAGACGGTATTGTTTGTTGTCTAGTAGTTGTCAGACTCTTTTATGTTTTGGACAGACGGTATTGTTTGTTATTTTCTCTAGTAGTTGTCAGACTCTTTTATGTTTTGGACAGACGGTATTGTTTTGTTAGTTTCTCTAGTAGTTGTCAGACTCTTTTATGTTTTGGCCAGATGGTATTGTTTGTTGTTTTGTTATTTTCTCTAGTAGTTGTCAGACTCTTTTATGTTTTGGCCAGACGGTATTGTTTGTTTTTTTGTTATTTTCTCTAGTAGTTGTCAGACTCTTTTATGTTTTGGCCAGACGGTATTGTTTGTTATTTTCTCTAGTAGTTGTCAGACTCTTTTATGTTTTGGACAGACGGTATTGTTTGTTGTTTTGTTATTTTCTCTAGTAGTTGTCAGACTCTTTTATGTTTTGGACAGACGGTATTGTTTGTTGTTTTGTTAGTTTCTCTAGTAGTTGTCAGACTCTTTTATGTTTTGGACAGACGGTATTGTTTGTTATTTTCTCTAGTAGTTGTCAGACTCTTTTATGTTTTGGACAGACGGTATTGTTTGTTATTTTCTCTAGTAGTTGTCAGACTCTTTTATGTTTTGGACAGACGGTATTGTTTGTTATTTTCTCTAGTAGTTGTCAGACTCTTTTATGTTTTGGACAGACTGTATTGTTTGTTGTTTTGTTGTTTTCTCTAGTAGTTGTCAGACTCTTTTATGTTTTGGACAGACGGTATTGTTTGTTATTTTCTCTAGTAGTTGTCAGACTCTTTTATGTTTTGGACAGACGGTATTGTTTGTTATTTTCTCTAGTAGTTGTCAGACTCTTTTATGTTTTGGCCAGATGGTATTGTTTGTTGTTTTGTTATTTTCTCTAGTAGTTGTCAGACTCTTTTATGTTTTGGACAGACGGTATTGTTTGTTGTTTGTTGTTTTCTCTAGTAGTTGTCAGACTCTTTTATGTTTTGGCCAGACGGTATTGTTTGTTATTTGTTGTTTTCTCTAGTAGTTGTCAGACTCTTTTATGTTTTGGACAGACGGTATTGTTTGTTGTTTTGTTATTTTCTCTAGTAGTTGTCAGACTCTTTTATGTTTTGGACAGACTGTATTGTTTGTTGTTTTGTTATTTTCTCTAGTAGTTGTCAGACTCTTTTATGTTTTGGACAGACTGTATTGTTTGTTGTTTTGTTATTTTCTCTAGTAGTTGTCAGACTCTTTTATGTTTTGGACAGACGGTATTGTTTGTTGTTTGTTGTTTTCTCTAGTAGTTGTCAGACTCTTTTATGTTTTGGACAGATGGTATTGTTTGTTGTTTTGTTATTTTCTCTAGTAGTTGTCAGACTCTTTTATGTTTTGGACAGACGGTATTGTTTGTTGTTTGTTGTTTTCTCTAGTAGTTGTCAGACTCTTTTATGTTTTGGACAGACGGTATTGTTTGTTGTTTTGTTATTTTCTCTAGTAGTTGTCAGACTCTTTTATGTTTTGGACAGATGGTATTGTTTGTTGTTTTGTTATTTTCTCTAGTAGTTGTCAGACTCTTTTATGTTTTGGACAGACGGTATTGTTTGTTGTTTTGTTATTTTCTCTAGTAGTGTCAGACTCTTTTATGTTTTGGACAGACGGTATTGTTTGTTGTTTGTTGTTTTCTCTAGTAGTTGTCAGACTCTTTTATGTTTTGGACAGACGGTATTGTTTGTTGTTTTGTTATTTTCTCTAGTAGTTGTCAGATTCTTTTATGTTTTGGACAGACGGTATTGTTTGTTATTTTCTCTAGTAGTTGTCAGACTCTTTTATGTTTTGGCCAGACGGTATTGTTTGTTGTTTTGTTATTTTCTCTAGTAGTTGTCAGACTCTTTTATGTTTTGGCCAGACGGTATTGTTTGTTGTTTTGTTATTTTCTCTAGTAGTTGTCAGACTCTTTTATGTTTTGGACAGACGGTATTGTTTGTTATTTTCTCTAGTAGTTGTCAGACTCTTTTATGTTTTGGACAGACGGTATTGTTTGTTGTTTTGTTATTTTCTCTAGTAGTTGTCAGACTCTTTTATGTTTTGGACAGACGGTATTGTTTGTTGTTTTGTTAGTTTTCTCTAGTAGTTGTCAGACTCTTTTATGTTTTGGACAGACTGTATTGTTTGTTGTTTTGTTGTTTTCTCTAGTAGTTGTCAGACTCTTTTATGTTTTGGACAGACGGTATTGTTTGTTATTTTGTTATTTTCTCTAGTAGTTGTCAGACTCTTTTATGTTTTGGACAGACGGTATTGTTTTGTTATTTTCTCTAGTAGTTGTCAGACTCTTTTATGTTTTGGACAGACGGTATTGTTTGTTGTTTTGTTGTTTTCTCTAGTAGTTGTCAGACTCTTTTATGTTTTGGACAGACGGTATTGTTTGTTGTTTTGTTATTTTCTCTAGTAGTTGTCAGACTCTTTTATGTTTTGGACAGACGGTATTGTTTGTTATTTTCTCTATTAGTTGTCAGACTCTTTTATGTTTTGGACAGACGGTATTGTTTGTTATTTTCTCTAGTAGTTGTCAGACTCTTTTATGTTTTGGACAGACGGTATTGTTTGTTATTTTCTCTAGTAGTTGTCAGACTCTTTTATGTTTTGGACAGACGGTATTGTTTGTTGTTTTGTTATTTTCTCTAGTAGTTGTCAGACTCTTTTATGTTTTGGACAGACGGTATTGTTTGTTGTTTTGTTATTTTCTCTAGTAGTTGTCAGACTCTTTTGTGTTTTGGACAGACGGTATTGTTTGTTGTTTTGTTATTTTCTCTAGTAGTTGTCAGACTCTTTTATGTTTTGGACAGACGGTATTGTTTGTTGTTTTGTTATTTTCTCTAGTAGTTGTCAGACTCTTTTGTGTTTTGGACAGACGGTATTGTTTGTTGTTTTCTCTAGTAGTTGTCAGACTCTTTTATGTTTTGGACAGACGGTATTGTTTGTTGTTTTGTTATTTTCTCTAGTAGTTGTCAGACTCTTTTGTGTTTTGGACAGACGGTATTGTTTGTTGTTTTGTTATTTTCTCTAGTAGTTGTCACTCTTTTATGTTTTGGACAGACTGTATTGTTTGTTGTTTTGTTATTTTCTCTAGTAGTTGTCAGACTCTTTTATGTTTTGGACAGACGGTATTGTTTGTTATTTTCTCTAGTAGTTGTCAGACTCTTTTATGTTTTGGACAGACGGTATTGTTTGTTGTCTAGTAGTTGTCAGACTCTTTTATGTTTTGGACAGACGGTATTGTTTGTTATTTTCTCTAGTAGTTGTCAGACTCTTTTGTGTTTTGGACAGACGGTATTGTTTGTTATTTTCTCTAGTAGTTGTCAGACTCTTTTATGTTTTGTACAGACGGTATTGTTTGTTATTTTCTCTAGTAGTTGTCAGACTCTTTTATGTTTTGGACAGACGGTATTGTTTGTTATTTTCTCTAGTAGTTGTCAGACTCTTTTATGTTTTGGACAGACGGTATTGTTTGTTATTTTCTCTAGTAGTTGTCAGACTCTTTTATGTTTTGGACAGACTGTATTGTTTGTTGTTTTGTTATTTTCTCTAGTAGTTGTCAGACTCTTTTATGTTTTGCACAGACGGTATTGTTTGTTATTTTCTCTAGTAGTTGTCAGACTCTTTTATGTTTTGGACAGACGGTATTGTTTGTTGTCTAGTAGTTGTCAGACTCTTTTATGTTTTGGACAGACGGTATTGTTTGTTATTTTCTCTAGTAGTTGTCAGACTCTTTTGTGTTTTGGACAGACGGTATTGTTTGTTATTTTCTCTAGTAGTTTTCAGACTCTTTTATGTTTTGTACAGACGGTATTGTTTGTTATTTTCTCTAGTAGTTGTCAGACTCTTTTATGTTTTGGACAGACGGTATTGTTTGTTGTTTTCTCTAGTAGTTGTCAGACTCTTTTATGTTTTGTACAGACGGTATTGTTTGTTATTTTCTCTAGTAGTTGTCAGACTCTTTTATGTTTTGGACAGACGGTATTGTTTGTTGTCTAGTAGTTGTCAGACTCTTTTATGTTTTGGCCAGACGGTATTGTTTTGTTATTTTCTCTAGTAGTTGTCAGACTCTTTTATGTTTTGGACAGACGGTATTGTTTGTTATTTTCTCTAGTAGTTGTCAGACTCTTTTATGTTTTGGACAGACGGTATTGTTTGTTATTTTCTCTAGTAGTTGTCAGACTCTTTTATGTTTTGGACAGACGGTATTGTTTGTTGTTTTCTCTAGTAGTTGTCAGACTCTTTTATGTTTTGGACAGACGGTATTGTTTGTTGTTTTGTTGTTTTCTCTAGTAGTTGTCAGACTCTTTTATGTTTTGGACAGACGGTATTGTTTGTTATTTTCTCTAGTAGTTGTCAGACTCTTTTATGTTTTGGACAGACGGTATTGTTTGTTATTTTCTCTAGTAGTTGTCAGACTCTTTTATGTTTTGGACAGACGGTATTGTTTGTTGTTTTGTTGTTTTCTCTAGTAGTTGTCAGACTCTTTTATGTTTTGGACAGACGGTATTGTTTGTTATTTTCTCTAGTAGTTGTCAGACTCTTTTATGTTTTGGACAGACGGTATTGTTTGTTATTTTCTCTAGTAGTTGTCAGACTCTTTTATGTTTTGGACAGACGGTATTGTTTGTTGTTTTGTTATTTTCTCTAGTAGTTGTCAGACTCTTTTATGTTTTGGACAGACGGTATTGTTTGTTATTTTGTTATTTTCTCTAGTAGTTGTCAGACTCTTTTATGTTTTGGACAGACGGTATTGTTTGTTATTTTCTCTAGTAGTTGTCAGACTCTTTTATGTTTTGGACAGACGGTATTGTTTGTTGTTTTCTCTAGTAGTTGTCAGACTCTTTTATGTTTTGGCCAGACGGTATTGTTTGTTATTTTCTCTAGTAGTTGTCAGACTCTTTTATGTTTTGGACAGACGGTATTGTTTGTTATTTTCTCTAGTAGTTGTCAGACTCTTTTATGTTTTGGACAGACGGTATTGTTTGTTGTTTTCTCTAGTAGTTGTCAGACTCTTTTATGTTTTGGACAGACGGTATTGTTTGTTGTTTTGTTATTTTCTCTAGTAGTTGTCAGACTCTTTTATGTTTTGGACAGACGGTATTGTTTATTGTTTGTTATTTTCTCTAGTAGTTGTCAGACTCTTTTATGTTTTGGACAGATGGTATTGTTTGTTGTTTTCTCTAGTAGTTGTCAGACTCTTTTATGTTTTGGACAGATGGTATTGTTTGTTATTTTCTCTAGTAGTTGTCAGACTCTTTTATGTTTTGGCCAGACGGTATTGTTTGTTATTTTGTTATTTTCTCTAGTAGTTGTCAGACTCTTTTATGTTTTGGACAGACGGTATTGTTTGTTATTTTCTCTAGTAGTTGTCAGACTCTTTTATGTTTTGGCCAGACGGTATTGTTTGTTATTTTCTCTAGTAGTTGTCAGACTCTTTTATGTTTTGGACAGACGGTATTGTTTGTTATTTTCTCTAGTAGTTGTCAGACTCTTTTATGTTTTGGACAGACGGTATTGTTTGTTGTTTTCTCTAGTAGTTGTCAGACTCTTTTATGTTTTGGACAGACGGTATTGTTTATTGTTTGTTATTTTCTCTAGTAGTTGTCAGACTCTTTCATGTTTTGGACAGAAGGTATTGTTTATTGTTTGTTATTTTCTCTAGTAGTTGTCAGACTCTTTTATGTTTTGGACAGATGGTATTGTTTGTTATTTTCTCTAGTAGTTGTCAGACTCTTTTATGTTTTGGCCAGACGGTATTGTTTGTTATTTTGTTATTTTCTCTAGTAGTTGTCAGACTCTTTTATGTTTTGGACAGACGGTATTGTTTGTTATTTTCTCTAGTAGTTGTCAGACTCTTTTATGTTTTGGACAGACGGTATTGTTTGTTGTTTTGTTGTTTTCTCTAGTAGTTGTCAGACTCTTTTATGTTTTGGACAGACGGTATTGTTTGTTATTTTCTCTAGTAGTTGTCAGACTCTTTTATGTTTTGGACAGACGGTATTGTTTGTTATTTTCTCTAGTAGTTGTCAGACTTGTTTATGTTTTGGACAGACGGTATTGTTTATTGTTTTGTTATTTTCTCTAGTAGTTGTCAGACTCTTTTATGTTTTGGCCAGACGGTATTGTTTGTTGTTTTGTTATTTTCTCTAGTAGTTGTCAGACTCTTTTGTGTTTTGGACAGACGGTATTGTTTGTTGTTTTCTCTAGTAGTTGTCAGACTCTTTTGTGTTTTGGACAGACGGTATTGTTTGTTATTTTCTCTAGTAGTTGTCAGACTCTTTTATGTTTTGGACAGATGGTATTGTTTGTTATTTTCTCTAGTAGTTGTCAGACTCTTTTATGTTTTGGACAGACGGTATTGTTTGTTATTTTCTCTAGTAGTTGTCAGACTCTTTTATGTTTTTGCCAGACGGTATTGTTTGTTGTTTTTTTGTTTTCTCTAGTAGTTGTCAGACTCTTTTATGTTTTGGCCAGACGGTATTGTTTGTTGTTTTGTTATTTTCTCTAGTAGTTGTCAGACTCTTTTATGTTTTAGACAGACGGTATTGTTTGTTGTCTAGTAGTTGTCAGACTCTTGTATGTTTTGGACAGACGGTATTGTTTGTTGTTTTGTTATTTTCTCTAGTAGTTGTCAGACTCTTTTATGTTTTAGACAGACGGTATTGTTTGTTGTCTAGTAGTTGTCAGACTCTTTTATGTTTTGGCCAGACGGTATTGTTTGTTGTCTAGTAGTTGTCAGACTCTTTTATGTTTTTGCCAGACGGTATTGTTTGTTGTTTTTTTGTTTTCTCTAGTAGTTGTCAGACTCTTTTATGTTTTGGCCAGACGGTATTGTTTGTTGTTTTGTTATTTTCTCTAGTAGTTGTCAGTAGGGGTCGACCGATATGTGTTTTTCAGGGCCGATGCCGATACCGATTATTACAGATCAAGTAGACCGATAACCGATATTTTGAACCGATATACGTGTCTGGTGTAAAAATGAAAATGAATGCCAAAATTAATAATAACAAGAGCTCTGACAAAAAACGTTCTTTAAATGCTTTTAAACATGTCTTTAATTCGGAAAACTGTTAATAACAACAACATTAAATAAACAGTAATATTAATAATAACATAAGTACAGAGATCACCCAGAAGCATTCTGTAAACATTTTGTAAAACTTAAAGTAAACGTATTTAGCGTATTGTGTGATTATTCTCAACAAAAGTTGTAATAATTGTTGTAGTTGTATTACGTATACAGTAATATATTCGGCTAAACCGAACTTATATTTTGACAGGTTGCCATGAGGACATTTTAGGTTTCTGTAGCCTATGTATATATGATATGACGATCGTTTTACTCAAATGAAACCGTCAAATGCTCACGAAGTGACTCTGCGAGCAATTCTGGGGATGTTGTTCATGTATTTATGTCCTCATTTATTGAGACGGCAGACGCTGAAGTCACTGCGAGCGTCACGTGCGCTTCAGTATGTGTGTGTGCAGTAAATGAAACCGCACGTCTGTGTCATTCATTAACAGAGATGCAGAACATGCAGGATTCATATTTAAAGTGTTTTTGCGGCTTAATATTTATAGATACTAGTCCATAGCGCGAGTCGATTTAAGTGTACTGACCTACTTTTGATTAATTCATCCAAACTTCGACACATTCCGTGACATTCCGCGTTATACGGTAAATTCCATTATATGACTGCATTCCGCGAATCCGCCCGCATTTTCCGCATCGCGGACATCATGGGTTATATTGAGGTGTTCTGCAACTTCAGCAACGTCTGCTGCTGCCTTACTTTTGAGAGACAACTGATGCGTGATCACTGAGGCAGCTCCAGTTAGCATGTGCTTTCTGTGTGAGACTGCCTTCAGTTTTCCGCGTTGATTGGTCGGACTCGTGACTCTCTACATATCAGATGAGCGGTGGGCGGAGATTGCTCTCAGAGATTGAGAGATCGCCTCACTCTCACAGAGTGTTGAGCTCAGACAGGCTGCATCGAGCCAAATAGTGCATTTAAACATTAAATAGTTTCACCTGTATTATTTATTCACTAATAAATAATGTCACCTGTAAATAGTATGTTTGTTTGCATAAAAAAAAAAAAAAAAATGAATTAAAAAAAAATTATCGGCAAATCTGTTTTTAAAATGGCCGATATCGATAATCGGTAAAATGCTTAATATCGGCGCCGATAATCGGCCAGGCCGATAATCGGTCGACCCCTAGTTGTCAGACTCTTTTATGTTTTAGACAGACGGTATTGTTTGTTGTCTAGTAGTTGTCAGACTCTTGTATGTTTTGGACAGACGGTATTGTTTGTTGTTTTGTTATTTTCTCTAGTAGTTGTCAGACTCTTTTATGTTTTAGACAGACGGTATTGTTTGTTGTCTAGTAGTTGTCAGACTCTTTTATGTTTTGGCCAGACGGTATTGTTTGTTGTTTTGTTATTTTCTCTAGTAGTTGTCAGACTCTTTTATGTTTTGGACAGACAGTATTGTTTGTTGTTTTCTCTAGTAGTTGTCAGACTCTTTTATGTTTTGGACAGACGGTATTGTTTGTTGTTTTGTTATTTTCTCTAGTAGTTGTCAGACTCTTTTATGTTTTGGACAGACGGTATTGTTTGTTGTTTTCTCTAGTAGTTGTCAGACTCTTTTGTGTTTTGGACAGACGGTATTGTTTGTTATTTTCTCTAGTAGTTGTCAGACTCTTTTATGTTTTGGACAGACGGTATTGTTTGTTATTTTCTCTAGTAGTTGTCAGACTCTTTTGTGTTTTGGCCAGACGGTATTGTTTGTTAGACTCTTTTGTGTTTTGGACAGACGGTATTGTTTGTTATTTTGTTATTTTCTCTAGTAGTTGTCAGACTCTTTTGTGTTTTGGACAGACGGTATTGTTTGTTATTTTCTCTAGTAGTTGTCAGACTCTTTTGTGTTTTGGACAGACGGTATTGTTTGTTATTTTCTCTAGTAGTTGTCAGACTCTTTTATGTTTTGGCCAGACGGTATTGTTTGTTATTTTCTCTAGTAGTTGTCAGACTCTTTTATGTTTTGGCCAGACGGTATTGTTTGTTATTTTCTCTAGTAGTTGTCAGACTCTTTTGTGTTTTGGACAGACGGTATTGTTTGTTATTTTCTCTAGTAGTTGTCAGACTCTTTTATGTTTTGGCCAGACGGTATTGTTTGTTATTTTCTCTAGTAGTTGTCAGACTCTTTTATGTTTTGGCCAGACGGTATTGTTTGTTATTTTGTTATTTTCTCTAGTAGTTGTCAGACTCTTTTATGTTTTGGACAGATGGTATTGTTTGTTATTTTCTCTAGTAGTTGTCAGACTCTTTTATGTTTTGGACAGACGGTATTGTTTGTTATTTTCTCTAGTAGTTGTCAGACTCTTTTATGTTTTGGACAGACGGTATTGTTTGTTGTTTTGTTATTTACTCTAGTAGTTGTCAGACTCTTTTGTGTTTTGGACAGACGGTATTGTTTGTTATTTTGTTATTTACTCTAGTAGTTGTCAGACTCTTTTGTGTTTTGGACAGACGGTATTGTTTGTTGTTTTCTCTAGTAGTTGTCAGACTCTTTTGTGTTTTGGACAGACGGTATTGTTTGTTGTTTTCTCTAGTAGTTGTCAGACTCTTTTGTGTTTTGGACAGACGGTATTGTTTGTTATTTTCTCTAGTAGTTGTCAGACTCTTTTATGTTTTGGACAGACGGTATTGTTTTGTTATTTTCTCTAGTAGTTGTCAGACTCTTTTATGTTTTGGACAGACGGTATTGTTTGTTATTTTCTCTAGTAGTTGTCAGACTCTTTTATGTTTTGGACAGACGGTATTGTTTGTTATTTTCTCTAGTAGTTGTCAGACTCTTTTGTGTTTTGGACAGACGGTATTGTTTTGTTATTTTCTCTAGTAGTTGTCAGACTCTTTTATGTTTTGGACAGACGGTATTGTTTGTTATTTTCTCTAGTAGTTGTCAGACTCTTTTATGTTTTGGACAGACGGTATTGTTTGTTATTTTCTCTAGTAGTTGTCAGACTCTTTTATGTTTTGGACAGACGGTATTGTTTGTTGTTTTGTTATTTTCTCTAGTAGTTGTCAGACTCTTTTATGTTTTGGACAGACGGTATTGTTTGTTGTTTTGTTATTTTCTCTAGTAGTTGTCAGACTCTTTTATGTTTTGGCCAGACGGTATTGTTTGTTGTTTTGTTATTTTCTCTAGTAGTTGTCAGACTCTTTTGTGTTTTGGACAGACGGTATTGTTTGTTATTTTCTCTAGTAGTTGTCAGACTCTTTTATGTTTTGGACAGACGGTATTGTTTGTTGTTTTGTTATTTTCTCTAGTAGTTGTCAGACTCTTTTGTGTTTTGGACAGACGGTATTGTTTGTTATTTTCTCTAGTAGTTGTCAGACTCTTTTGTGTTTTGGACAGACGGTATTGTTTGTTATTTTCTCTAGTAGTTGTCAGACTCTTTTATGTTTTGGACAGACGGTATTGTTTGTTATTTTCTCTAGTAGTTGTCAGACTCTTTTATGTTTTGGACAGACGGTATTGTTTGTTGTTTTGTTATTTTCTCTAGTAGTTGTCAGACTCTCTCAGCTGCTGCTGTTTTTAATCTCAGCAGGTTTTGTGTGTTTCTGCAGGCGTCGTCTACACAGACTTGCGCAGACTGTCTCGTCTCTTTAAAGATCAGCTGGTGTATCCGCTCATGGCCGCCGCCAGACAGGGTGATTATTACGACTCCTCTCTCAGTGCTAATGTCACACGCAGTGTTTAATGTGTGTGTGTGTGTGTGCAGCGCTGGGTCTGCCGGCTCTCTTCGGGCTGGCTGTTCTTCCTCCAGAGCTGCTGTTGCGTGTTTTACGGCTGCTGGATGTCGTTTCTCTCGTCTCGCTGTCGTCTGTGTGCCGAGACCTGAATATTGCTACCCATGATCCTTCACTCTGGAGACACCTGCTGCACAGAGACTTCCGGGGTAACACACCACTCACTCACTCACTCACTCACTCACTCACTCACTCACTCACTCACTCACTCACTCACTCACTCACTCACTCACTCACACACACACACACACACACACACACAAACACACTCTCACACACTCACACACACACACACACTCTCACACACTCACACACACACACACACACTCTCACACACACACACACACACACCAGACAGCGTGTGCACTGATG
The DNA here is from genome assembly GCA_027422435.1 of Schizopygopsis pylzovi. Classification (NCBI taxonomy): domain Eukaryota; kingdom Metazoa; phylum Chordata; class Actinopteri; order Cypriniformes; family Cyprinidae; genus Schizopygopsis; species Schizopygopsis pylzovi. Next base: position 1,175,761 of record CM049817.1, read on the forward strand.
AAGGGTCAGTAATGCGAGTGTTGTTGTTTTGCAGTGTGTTCTCCGGCAGGAAATCAACACCGAGACACTGACTGGAAGCAGGTGAGCCAAACACAGCTCTTATTCATACTAATAAACAAATACTATAATAGCTCATTATTGGCACTCATTATTAAAACTGTGAATTAATTAGGATCATTTTAATACATGAACTTTACAGAAACATTAAAGTAACCAAATTCAAGAAATGAATGGCAATTCAGTATTCAATTTAGCGAGTAATTTATTTGTAATATTTTTAATTATAACATTTTTGATGTATTTGTTTTTCTTATAATTGATTTCTTACTGAGCCATGACAGTCTAAATTAATAATAACTGTATTTATTAAAAAATGTAATTATAATGCTTATAAATACATTTTTTAAATCTGTTTTATAATGTAAAAATATAACAATAAAAAAATTATTGGAACTAATAATAAAGAGAAATTAATGATTATCGTGTTAATAAATAGATGATAGCAAAAATGTAGCAATTATTAAATTAACCAGATTGTACAAATGTAGTGCAGTATTCAATT
>CM049817.1:1181322-1193822 GCA_027422435.1 Schizopygopsis pylzovi
TTCAGGCAGGGAAGGTTAGCATTTCATGCTAATAATTTTGTTTTATCCTCTGTTCTTGTAGGCAGGGACGTGTATCCTCTGTTTCAGGCAGGGAAGAGTTTATCCTCTAAAAAATTTTTATTTTTAGAGATGAGTTTATCCTCTAAAGTTTTTTTTGATTTTAGAGATAAAAGTATCCTCTGTTCTTGTAGGCAGGGACGTTTATCCTCTGTTTTCAGACAGGGAAGAGTTTATCCTCTAAAGTTCTGCTTTTAGAGATGAAATTTTATCCTCTGTTCTTTCAGGCAGGGAAGATTTTGGCATTTACGTGCTAATTTTTGGTTTATCCTCTGTTGTTTCAGGCAGGGAAGGTTTTTTAGCATTTACGTGCTAAAAAAAACAAGTGTACCCTCTGTTAATCAGAGAAGTGTTTGTTTTGTTTGTGTGGTACCGAAGAAACTTACAAAATGGTTAGAATGAATGCTAGGCTGATTCCAACCACAGAAAAGAGTGGTCTTGCGACTCCTCTGTGGTCAGATAGTGAATTCAAAACACTGTTAGAAAAAAAAATGGACCTAATAGTCACTGAAAAAGTTAGACAAGAACTAACGCAGAAATATGAGATTCATCCAGACAAGACTTGGTCAGTAGATGAGTGTAAAAAGGTACTAGGAGCAAGTATTCGTAAGAACAATGTGAAAGGCATTATCTGTTGTCACAGGGAATTCAGTGTAACGCTAGCGACACAACAGTCTCAGCGTAACGCAGAGCTAGAGAAACAGAACAATGAACTCCGTGCTAGAATATACACTTTGACCAAGAAATTGAACCTCAAGAAAGAGGCAAAAACTGATGTGGAAGTAAGTCAGCCGGATAACATTTACCCTGATTTACAAGCGTTTTTTGAAACAGATGTAGCTCTCCAATCAGTAACTGATGTGCCTGTAAATTCCTTCAATGTGTGTGGTGCGAGGAGGAGATCTCAGGGGATTGAGGAAACTGATAGTGTTCCTCTCAATTCTTCTGTGGTGCAAATACAAACTGTTGCCAAAGCTTTAGGTCCTAAAGATATAGAGAGACTATCTCAAAGTTTACCAGCAGCACGCACACATTTTTCTGAATTTAGAAGAACATTGATCAGTAAAATGCGTCTTTATGACATGTCGTTGACAGAAGTCACGCAGCTGATGTCACAAATACTAACTGAATCTGAATTCAACAGTTTTGAATCTGCTGTCACTTCTGAACTACGAAATGCCAGTAAGGGTGATTTAAGAGAAGGTATTTTGAAAATCCTAAAGAATATCTTAGGACCCAAAATAGATTGGTCTAGAATTACTACCTGTGTGCAAAGGAAAGAAGAAACTGTGAGTGAATATACTGAGAGATTTTGTCAGTCAGCTGTAATCTACAGTGGAATTGTTGATGACCCTGAAAGTGTGCTAGATGACAAGGGACCCTTGGTTCGTATCTGGTCAGATGGCCTTGTAGCCGAATACAGAAAAGCTTTACCATTCTTAGATCTAACTTGGTCTAACAGAACTCTCAGAAGTAACCTAGACAGGTTAACTACATGGGAAAGAGATGCTGATGTCAAAGCAAAAGTAAGAGTAGCAGCAGCTACGTTTAACACAACGAAACAAGACAATAGATGGTCTAAAAGAGAAAGCAAATGCAAATACTGTGAAAAATTTGGACATTGGGAGAAAGAGTGTAGGAAGAAGTTGCAAGATAGTAAAAGAAATGCTATGCATAATTCTGCTCCTTCTCAGCCTGCACACAACCCTGAAGTAGTTCCGCCAGTGACCACTGAAACTCTAGGACAGTTAGTTCAGGCTCTTCTAAGAGCACAACAAGACCAGGAAAAAAACTAATTATTGGGGCTGTGAGTAGCTACCTTTCCCCTGTAATCCAACACAATGACCAAAGAATTTTTGTGAAAGGTAGCATAAAAGAGAAAGAGATTGATTTTTTGCTTGATACAGGTGCAGAAATTACAGTAATTCCTACAAAATTGGCACAAGGTTTAAACATCCCATACAAGAAAACCAAACTTTGTTTAACTGGTGTAATAGGTGAAGATTCTGTTTTGTATGAAACTCCGCCCATAGAGGTACAATTTGGCCCAAAAACTCTGACTACAAAATTGCTATGCGCTCCATTAAATACAGGTGCAATTTTAGGCATGGATCTTCTGAGACAAATAAATCTAACTTTAGACATGTCCTCAGAATCTACTAGCATAAAAATTTCCTCAGCACAGATTTCTACCAATAATGCAACCCCTCCCGAGTATGTTTTCTTACAGAATCATCCAATTTGGGCTAAAGACAAGGATGATTGTGGGTTGTTGACAGGTGTAGAACCAGTTAAATTGACAGGAACTCCACCTCCGGTCACCAAACAATATCCGATTAATAAGGAAGCTATACAGGGAATCAAACTTATTGTAGAAAATTTGCTGACGCAAGGAGTGCTAGTTAAAACCAACAGTCCATGTAATTCACCCATATGGCCCATCAAGAAATCTAATGGGACATGGAGACTTACAATAGACTACAGAGTAGCCAATAAACATATTGAAAAAATCACCCCCCTAGTGGCAGATCCATCTACAATTTGTAATGGCTTACCATTAAATTGTAAGATTTTTTCAGTAATTGATATGTCTAATGGATTCTTTTCTGTACCGTTGCACTCTGACAGCCAGCCATGGTTAGCTTTCACAGTTGACTATGAACAATACCAGTGGACACGATTGCCACAGGGATTTCAAAACTCCCCAACCATATATCATCAGGCTGTCAGACGTGATTTGTGTGACCCAGAATGTCCGGTAAAACAGTCCACTATGATCCAATATGTTGATGATATTTTGATTGCCTCAACAGATCATGAGGTACATCAAACTGAATTGGCATCATTGTTGGACTATTTGCATAAAAAAGGACACAAATGCAGCTTTCACAAAGCTCAAGTTGCTAAAAAGCAAGTCACATTTCTGGGTCAAACAATTGGTGCAGGAAATAGATCCATTACACAGGATCGAGCGGCTTCAGTCAAAGCCATACCTCCGCCTAATACCATTAAAACACTCCGCTCATTTTTAGGAACAACAGGTTATTGTAGACCTTGGATTGAAGACTATGCCTCGATGGCTCAGCCTCTCTATGATTTGTTGAAAGGCCATGGTAAAGATTCAGATACTGTTTGTATGGAAGAACTTCATCTCAAAGCTTTTAATGATTTGAAAAGAGCACTATGTCAAGCACCAGCATTAGGAATTGCCCAATCTGATAGACCCTTTGTGCTTTATGTCCATGAACACTTAGGCTTTATGACTGCATGTCTAATGCAAGATCATGGGGGCAGCTTACGCCCAATTCATTACTATTCCGGTAAACTTGACATAGTCGCTCAAGGTATGGGCCCATGCCTCAGAGCAGTACAGGCAGTTCATCTAGCGCTTCAGGCTTCATCAGGAATGGTGTTAGGTCAGACTGTAAACGTAAAATGCCCACACGCAGTGTCCGCACTAATGAATCAAGCAAAAGTCACTTCTGTCACCTCCTCCCGTTGGGGAAATTGGTTAGCAACTCTCACAGCCCCGAATATTGTTATACAGCGTGCACCAGTCACGAACCCATCCTCATGTATGATGTCTGCAATGACTGAATTTGTGTTAGAGGATGAAGGCGAAATGACTCATGATTGTGTTACGCTTACATATGCAGCGACAAGTGAAATAGCAGAAACTCCCATAGAGAACGCAGAATTGGAGTTGTTTGTTGATGGTTCAGCTCAAGTTATTGAAGGTAACAGACGAGCAGGATATGCAGTAACTTCCACCACTGAAGTAGTTGCTTCAGGTCGTCTTCCAGATCATTTTTCAGCTCAAGCTGCAGAACTAGTAGCCTTAACTAGAGCATGCACGCTAGCTTCAGGATCGGTTGCAAATATCTACACAGATTCCAGGTATGCTTTTGGGGTAATTCATGATTTTGGTGTCATTTGGCAAACCAGAAAATTTCTAACTTCTGCTGGATCCCCCATTAAGCATGCTGGATTAGTGAAAGATTTAATGTTTGCCATGAAACTCCCAAAGAAATTAGCAGTGATCAAAGTGAAAACACATCTCACAACTAATACTACGGAAGCTAAAGGTAATGCTCTTGCTGATGTAGCGGCTAAACAGGCTTGTTTCTATGCAACTGTACAAGTGTGTTCAGGTAGTACAGCACAGAAGATAATTCTACCTCCTGAATCAATCGTTGATCTGTATAAAGACGTTCCTCTATATGAAGCATGGACATGGTTAGACAAAGGAGCCACTGTGGATTCATCCGGCTGCTGGACCAAAGGGGGAAAGTATGTTGCTCCCGAATCACTGTTGCCATATTTGGCTCAACAAATACACAGTTTGGGTCATAGTGGTCCAGCAACGATGAATCACAGGTTCTCAAATCAATGGTGGAATCCAAAATTCAGAAACGCAGCCACTGAAACAGTCAAGAGATGTGTTACATGTCAGAAAAATAATGATGTACCAGCAACCATTACACCAGCAGCACATACCCCAGCTCCATCAGGGCCATTTCGTCACCTGCAAGTTGATTACATATCGTTGCCCCCTTGTAAAGGAAAAACTGACGTTTTGGTAGTAATAGACAAGTTCTCAAGATGGGTAGAAGCTTATCCAACAGGGCGCGCTACAGCTGCACATACTGCTAAATGTCTTGTCACTGATTTCATTCCCAGATGGGGATTACCAGATTGCATTGACTCAGATCAAGGTACCCACTTCACAGGACAGGTAGTCAAGGAAGTGTCTAGAATGTTGAAGATTAAGTGGAACCTTCACTGCCCCTATAGGCCACAAGCATCAGGACAGGTTGAACGATCAAACAGAACAATCAAAACCAGGCTAAGCAAAATGCATCAGGAAGGAGTACCATGGGTTGAAGCACTGCCCGCAGTACTGTGTAGTATGAGAGCATCACCTAACAGATCAGTAGGACTGAGCCCTCATGAGATTATTACTGGACGCCCAATGCAGATGCCAGGTGTGATTGATCTTAGAAATGCTGATGTGCACATTGCTTCAGATGCCCTGATCGCTTACTGTGAAAACCTCACAAAGGCAGTGCAGAGTGCCAAAGAGAGAGTTGAGTCGTGTTGGCAGACTCCACCAGAAGGGGGACACACAATCGTCCCAGGTCAATGGGTCATGATAAAGACATTCAAAAACAAGCCATTAGAGCCTAAGTGGTACGGACCACATCAAGTGATGTTGATTACAGCAGCTGCAGTATTGTGTCAGGGAAGGAAAACTTGGACTCATGTGTCACATATTAAGGTTGTTCCTCCCCCTGCAGGGATAGGATAGGGCAGACACAAGAACCAGTGAGGAGCCCAGGGAAGAACCGAAAGCAACAGGCTTCGGGGGCCAACCCTGAGGTGAAGATTTCCTCATAGGCCTTTCCCCTCCATTAGTCCATCCTTTCCTCACTGTTCTTTAGGTGTCGCAGGAATTGAGAAATAGGGAAAGAAGGAACAACCATAGCAGACTATATTTTGAACAGAGGATACAACCCTAATGTATGCAGACTCTACAAATACTGCTCTGTGCCGTTGTTCTCTCTTGTTTGTGTTTCTTTCTTCCTCTGTGCAGATACCATTTGATGGCTGTCCTGAGATCCATATGCACCACCCTTCTCACCTGCGGATGAAGCCACAACCTCTAGAAAACAACCAGACCCATTGCCAACTATCACACAAGAAAGAAAGAAGAAAGAAGAAAGAAGAAAAAAAATACACAACGCAGAGACTCACATACGATCTTTCAGCAAAACTAATTGCATGTTTTGTTTCTGTGTCAGCATGCAATTACATATAAGCAACACAGAACATGTACACTGTGCCTGTAACGATTACAAGTTACAAGAATTAACTTTTAAGTGTCTAAATTTGTATTTTTGTGAGAGTTATTAGAACTCTCAAAGAGGGGATTGAAGGATTACAAATTTTATTTTAAATGTTTAATTTAGATACACTTCCTGACTAAAGAAAGTGTCAGGAAATACAGATGTTTGAGAGCGTTTCCTGACCATTTGAGCTCGAGACAACGGTGCCTTTTGTCTCTTATGTTAATGGTAAGATCAAGGAGTCAGATTCAACCTTTGTTAGGTTTATTGGACCACGGGAAGGTTCCTGTAATTAACTAACGCCTCCCTCAGATGTTTGCTTTGTTTGATGTTTGTCTCCACCTCTAAGAATCCCTCCTCCAATTCTGTCTATAAGATACCCTGTGAAAATGACTTAGATGAGATCTTCGATGACTGCAGATAACAACACATGTCATAGAATAAAGAAATTCTGCTGACGATCCAATCCGAAGTCTCCTGGTCTTCTCTTCTGAGTTTTACACTTTAGAAGAACAGAGTTTTCAACAGCGCAATACGGCAATATAGTCCCGCCTTCTAAATGAAAGAGCCAATCGCTGATTTCAGACTTTGTTGTTGATTTGAACAACAACAGTGAGCAGTTTTTGAGATTTCAGGATTTCCCTGTTCATTTAGATAGGACTTGGTCTTGTTCCTTGACCTTGCACACACACAGTGATTGACCTCTGACCTCTGAGCAGGTCTGGAACACCCTGCTGTGATAGTCGCGACCCCGAGCGGCCGTCAGCTCCTTCAGGTCGTGACCGGCGGAGAACACGGGGCCCCGGGCTGCAGAGAGACACACACGGTTACTGCGGATGCCGGGCTCTCACGTATCTTTCTCCAGAAGAACGCGAATGTTTGCCTGATATGATGATGACGCGCAGATCGTCTGAGTGTGAGTCTGTCAGCAGGTCTTCTCTCAGAGACTCCAGCATCGCCAGAGACAGAGCGTTCCTCTTCTCAGGGTTATTCAACACGATCCTCCTGAAGTCACACACACACAGACCCGCGCACATACACACAGACAGACAGACACACACACACAGACCCGCGCACATACACACACACACAGACATGTGCACAGACAGACAGACAGACAGACACATACAGACAGACACACAACACAGACCCGCGCACATACACACATACAGACAGACACACACACAGACCCGCGCACATACACACATACAGACAGACACACACACAGACCCGCGCACATACAGACAGTCAGACACACACACACACACAGACAGACACACACACAGACACACACACACACACAGACAGACACGCACACAGACAGACACAAATAGACAGACACACACACCAGATGAGATTTACTTCATTTCCACTGAATTTGTTTATTTTACAGTATAATTTTAACACTAATCGTCTTCATTTAGTTAGCATAATAATTTAATAACTAATACCATTTTAATAATAATTCACTGATTTGTGAAGTTTAAAATATTTTTATTTTAGAGTACAATTGTAATTTAAAACACTAATATATTAGTCTTAATTGTATAATTAGCAAACATAATAATATAATAACTGTTGACACAGATTTGAGAATAATTCGAAATCATTTATTGACGTCACAGGACAGACTAAAGAATGATTTAGTTTTGTTTGTGAAGTGCACTGTTTTCTCTCTAAACAATGGCATGCGCTTTAGCTTTTGGTAGCGATGACTTCAAGACAGAACTAATTATGACTGAAGTGTCAAATAATGCTAATGTCACAGTGATAAAGTGTGCATTAATTTGGACGGACTCGTGGCTTGTTTGGGGTCAGAGGTCACGCGAGTTCCAGCACCTGATTCCGTTCTGCTGCTCTCTGAGGGACAGAGATGAAGAATCAGCGCTCATCTTCCTCCTCGAGATCCTCCAAGACGAGATCCTGCACTTCACAAGGTTTGACGCTTTGTAAAATCCGCGGAGAATCATAGTTAATTACCGTTGAAATGAGCACGTCTGCACCACCGGATATGCGGTATAACAGTCAAAATAAAAGTCTTTTGTTGCGACAGTGAATGATCACAAACGCACACACAAAGTGGATGAAAATGCACAGAATATTATAATAAACACGATAGAATCACTAGATAAATCGATATAATAGTAAGTAAATAACTAATAAAATTAAACGAGCACCACCGGATATGCGGTATTATAGTCAAAATAAAAGTCTTTTTTATTTGATTGCGAAACTGAACATTTACCAACACAAATTCAGCGTGGATGAAAGTGCACAAATCATTAGATATAAAATATATTTAGTCAATAAAAGGAATAATTTGACAGATATTTTCTGCTTCTCGTGGTAATTGACCGTTTTTGTATCATTGCACAATAACTTAATGCAAGGTTTTCCTCCGAATCGGGTTTTATCTAGAAATAAATGTATATAATTCACACAAAACTCGAATCATAAATGTATATTACAGACCTGAAATATATTTATAGTAAATAGTGTTTTTAACCACTATAGTAAAGTGTATTATGTATATTATAGCATTTACAACACTTTGTTAATGAATGCTACATCATACTGTATAGTGAACTGAGAAACTGTAATAAATACTGTAGTGTACTTTAGTTTTTACTACGGTAAACTGTAGTGTATTATACCCTATAGTCGTAGAAAACTTAGTACAGTATTAGATAAAGTATTTTTTTTTATATAGTACTATAATTGTTATTACCACAGGAACTATAGAATTACCGCAACAAATTATTTTAAGTACTTTACTATAGTATAGTTAAAAAACACTAGTATTTACTATAAATCACTTTTTTCATGTGGAAATGGCTACAAATTAAATAAAAAAAAACATGGCTGCTAAAGTTAAACAATGGGAACCACTAATTAACCATGGTAAAAATATGGTAAATGTGTGGACTTTTCCCACGACAGGCAAATATCAAATTAATATTTTCATTCACAAATACGCAAATACACAAAAAAGATCGACTATTTTAGGAGACGGCTGGGCACCTCACCTGTATGCGTGCTGACCCAAACCCGTCTTTTAACGCACTATATCGCTTGTGTTTGGTCCGTGTGCAGTTGTTGTCATTGGGCAAATGATCGCCTCTGCTGGTTCTCCAGTGGAAACTCCAACTTCATACATGCGGGACATTTTCACGCCTAGAGGAGGCAAAGCGTGACGCTCACACGCGTCATCGAGTGGACCGGCGTGTCTATTACACGCTTTGGCGTGATACCGGGTTGCATGCTCTGATCGCAAATCATTTGATTCAGATCGGGACTTTGGAGCGCGTATTACCCGCGCACATACACACACACAGACACACACACACACACACAGACATGTGCACACACAGACAGACAGACACACACAGACCCGCGCACATACAGGCAGTCAGACACACACACACACACACACACAGACAGACAGACAGACAGACAGACACACACACAGACCGCGCACATACAGACAGTCAGACACACACACACACACACACACACACACACACACACACACACGCACACAGACAGACAGTCACACATACAGACACACAGACAGACACATACAGACAGACAGTCACACATACACACACACACACAGACACAGACACACACACAGACAAACACATACAGACAGACACACACACATACAGACACAGACAGACAGACACGTACGCACACAGACAGACACACACACAGACACGAACACAGACAGACACACACACAGACAGACACATACAGACACACGCACGCACACAGACACACACACACACACAGACACACACATACAGACACACACACAGACACATACAGACACAAACACACAGACACATACAGACACACACACACACAGACACACATACACACAGACAGACACACACACACACACACACACACACAAATAGACAGACACATACAGACACACGCACGCACACAGACACACACACACAGACACACACATACAGACACACACACACAGACAGACACGCACACACACACACACACACACACAAACACACAGACACAGACAGACACACACACAGACAGACACATACAGACACACGCACTCACACAGACACAGACACACACACACAGACACACACATACAGACACATACAGACACAAACACACAGACACATACAGACACACACAGACACACAGACAGACACACACACAGACACATACAGACACACGCACGCACACAGACACAGACACACGCACACACACACACACACAAATAGACAGACACACACACCAGATGAGATTTACTTCATTTCCACTGAATGTTTGTTTATTTTACAGTATAATTTTAACACTAATCGTCTTCATTTTACATTTAGTTAGCATAATAATTGAATAACTAATACCATTTTAATAATAATTCACTGATTTGTGAAGCTTAAAATATTTTTATTTTAGAGTACAATTGTAATTTAAAACACTAATATATTAGTCTTAATTGTATAATTAGCAAACATAATAATATAATAACTGTTGACACTGATTTGTGAATAATTCGAAATCATTTATTGACGTCACAGGACAGACTAAAGAATGATTTTGTTTTGTTTGTGAAGTGCACCGTTTTCTCTATAAACAATGGCATGCGCTTTAGCTTTTGGTAGCGATGACTTCAAGACAGAACTAATTATGACTGAAGTGTCAAATAATGCTAATGTCACAGTGATAAAGTGTGCATTAATTTGGACGGACTCGTGGCTTGTTTGGGGTCAGAGGTCACGCGAGTTCCAGCACCTGATTCCGTTCTGCTGCTCTCTGAGGGACAGAGATGAAGAATCAGCACTCATCTTCCTCCTCGAGATCCTCCAAGACGAGATCCTGCACTTCACAAGGTTTGACGCTTTGTAAAATCCGCCGAGAATCATAGTTAATTACCGTTGAAATGAGCACGTCTGCAACACCGGATATGCGGTATAACAGTCAAAATAAAAGTCTTTTTTTGCGACAGTGAATGATCACAAACGCACACACAAAGTGGATGAAAATACACTGAATATTATAATAAACACGATAGAATCACTAGATAAATCGATATAATAGTAAGTAAATAACTAATACAAATTAAACGCGCACCACCGGATATGCGGTATTATAGTCAAAATAAAAGTCTTTTTTATTTGATTGCGAAACTGAACATTTACCAACACAAATTCAGCGTGGATGAAAGTGCACAGATCATTATAATCAATACCACCACTAAATAAAGCAATTTAATAAGTAAATAAATAATACAAAATATAACTATATACACAGAGTGTCTTTAGAAATAAACTGTAGTCGTGTAATTCACCACAGGAGGGCGATGAAACTCAAAATATACATAACAGATATCAAATATATTTAGTCAATAAACGGAATAATTTGAGAGATATTTTCTGCTTCTCGTGGTAATTTGACCGTTTTTTTATCATTGCACAATAATTTAATGCAAGGTTTTCCTCCGAATCGGGTTTTATCTAGAAATAAATGTATATAATTCACACAAAACTCGAATTATAAATGTATATTACAGACCTGAAATATATTTATAGTAAATAGTGTTTTTAACCACTATAGTAAAGTGTATTATGTATATTATAGCATTTACAACACTTTGTTAATGAATGCTACATCATACTGTATAGTGAACTGAGAAACTGTAATAAATACTGTAGTGTACTTTAGTTTTTACTACGGTAAACTGTAGTGTATTATACCCTATAGTTGTAGAAAACTTAGTACAGTATTGGATAAAGTATTTTTTTTATATAGTACTATAATTGTTATTACCACAGGAACTATAGAATTACCGCAACAAATTATTTCAAGTACTTTACTATAGTATAGTTAAAAAACACTAGTATTTACTATAAATCACTATAGTATTTTTTTCATGTGGAAATGGCTACAAATTAAATAAAAAAAACATGGCTGCTAAAGTTAAACAATGGGAACCACTAATTAACCATGGTAAAAATATGGTAAATGTGTGGACTTTTTAAATGATCCCTTTCCCACGACAGGCAAATATCAAATTCATATTTTCATTCATAAATATTCCCGAACGACTATTTTAGGAGACGGCTGGACACCTCACCTGTATGCGTTTTGACCCAAACCCGTGTTTTAACGCACTATATCGCTTGTGTTTGGTCCGTGTGCAGTTGTTGTCATTGGGGAAATGATCGCCCTGCTGGTTCTCCAGTGGAAACTCCAACTTCATACATGCGGGACATTTTCACGCCTAGAGGAGGCAAACCGCGCTCACACGCGTCATCGAGTGGACCGGCGTGTCTATTACACGCTTTGGCATGATACCGGGTTGCATGCTCTGATCGCAAATCATTTGATTCAGATCGGGACTTTGGAGCGCGTATTGTAGACGCACACACACACACGCGCACAAGGACACTGGCGCGCGCACACACACACACACACGCACACATAGACACTGGCGCGCGCACACACACACAGACACTCGCGCACACACACCCGCACAAAGACACTTGCGTGCACACACACGCACACACACTCGCGCACGCACACACATCAAATAAATAAAATCTAATGCTCATTACTGTA
>CM049817.1:1201422-1226422 GCA_027422435.1 Schizopygopsis pylzovi
AGATTTGGAGAAATGTAGCATTGCATGACTTGCTCAGCAAAGGATGCTCTGCAGTGAATGGGTGCCGTCAGAATGAGAGTCCAAACAGCTGATAAACACATCACAATAATCCACACCACTCCAGTCCATTAATTAACGTCTTATCTCTTGTGAACAGAGAAAAGTTTATGATTATAGTTATTTGGTATGTCAAGTTATCTCTTCACAATGTAATGAAGAGTGGTTCAGGAAAGCGAAGCTATTTTGAGAAAAGGTCTAAAATCTTTTGTTTGCAGATGCCTCTTAATTTGATATATTGTATCTGGTGCAATGAAATTCAAGCTTTTTAAGTGTGACTTAAGTGTCCAAATACTTTGTGGGGCTAGTGTGTATGTTAGTTAACAGCAATAAATATAATATATTTTTTCCTTTTGAGATGATTTTAACTTCACACAATTGCTTCTGGCCAAACATATGAGTCCCTAATAATGCTTCTTCCAGTGGAAAAGGTCCATGTTGTCTCTCACATCAAAATCCCCCCACAGTGATATTTTTTAACTGTTTTGGCTTGTAAATGGTGCTTGGTCTATGCACACATCTCTCCTGATTCAGACCAGACAACTTCTTTACCTGGAGGAAGCATTGTTATGCATAGAGGACTCGTAGGAGGGGCTTCTGGAGGGATGTAGATTCGTAATAGTGAGTGGAAGTAGGCGGGGCTTCTGGAGGGGATGTAGATTCGTAATAGCGAGTGGAAGTAGGCGGGGCTTCTGGAGGGGATGTAGATTCGTAATAGTGAGTGGAAGTAGGCGGGGCTTCTGGAGGGGATGTAGATTCGTAATAGTGAGTGGAAGTAGGAGGGGCTTCTGGAGGGGATGTAGATTCGTAATGGCGAGTGGAAGTAGGCGGGGCTTCTGGAGGGGATGTAGATTCGTAATGGTGAGTGGAAGTAGGCGGGGCTTCTGGAGGGGATGTAGATTCGTAATAGTGAGTGGAAGTAGGAGGGGCTTCTGGAGGGGATGTAGATTCGTAATAGTGAGTGGAAGTAGGCGGGGCTTCTGGAGGGGATGTAGATTCGTAATAGTGAGTGGAAGTAGGAGGGGCTTCTGGAGGGGATGTAGATTCGTAATAGTGAGTGGAAGTAGGCGGGGCTTCTGGAGGGGATGTAGATTCGTAATAGTGAGTGGAAGTAGGCGGGGCTTCTGGAGGGGATGTAGATTCGTAATAGTGAGTGGCAGTAGGCGGGGCTTCTGGAGGGGATGTAGATTCGTAATAGTGAGTGGAAGTAGGCGGGGCTTCTGGAGGGGATGTAGATTCGTAATAGTGAGTGGCAGTAGGAGGGGCTTCTGGAGGGGATGTAGATTCGTAATAGTGAGTGGAAGTAGGCGGGGCTTCTGGAGGGGATGTAGATTCGTAATAGTGAGTGGAAGTAGGCGGGGCTTCTGGAGGGGATGTAGATTCGTAATAGTGAGTGGAAGTAGGAGGGGCTTCTGGAGGGGATGTAGATTCGTAATAGTGAGTGGAAGTAGGCGGGGCTTCTGGAGGGGATGTAGATTCGTAATAGTGAGTGGAAGTAGGAGGGGCTTCTGGAGGGGATGTAGATTCGTAATAGTGAGTGGCAGTAGGCGGGGCTTCTGGAGGGGATGTAGATTCGTAATAGTGAGTGGCAGTAGGCGGGGCTTCTGGAGGGGATGTAGATTCGTAATAGTGAGTGGAAGTAGGTCAGCTGATCATCAAAGATTACACCAAGATTTCTGACCGAAGCTGATGGGGTAATTGTAGATTAACCTAGTTGGATGGTGAAGTCATGCTGTAGAGTTGGAGTGGCAGGGAAGACAAGAAGCTCAGTCTTTGCCAGGTTGAGCTGTAGATGATGTTCTTTCATCCATGCCGAGATGTCCGCCAGGCAGCCTGAGATCCGTGCAGCTACCGTTGGATCATCATGGTCGAAATGAGAGATAGAGCTGTGTGTCATCAGCGTAGAAATGGTAGGAGAAGCCATGTGCCTGTATGATGGGACCCAGTGATGTAGTGTATGTGGAGAAGAGGAGGGGTCCAAGAACCGAGCCCTGGGGAACCCCAGTAACCAGTAGATGTTCTGTGGATACCTCCCCTCCCCAGGCCACCCCGAAAGACCGACCAGTGAGATACGATTCAAACCAGCGAAGCAGCAGATAAGTTAAAAACATCTTGATGAGTGATTTGTTTCTTACAAAACACAGCTTTTGGCTAAAGGCATTAACTGAAGGACTGGAGTGGTGTGGATTACTGTGTTGTTTTTATCAGCTGTTTGGACTTTCACTCTGACGGCACCCATTCACTGCAGAGGATCCATTGTTGAGCAAGTGACGGGATGCTAGTGTAAAGTATCAAATGTTCTGTTTATAATAGGTTCACTTCCAAGTTCAAATATATGCACTAAATGCATGACTGTAGGAAGTGTTTGGTTTAGTTCTATTCTCAAAGAAAACTTTCACGTTCATGTGTTAATTTTAGCTCTGGAGGAAAACACATCAAGCTATGAAGACTATGACTTGTTGTATTCTGAAGTTGCAGAGAAGTGTGGGATTAAACGTAGTTAAGACTCCACTCGGCTGTAGCGGTTTCTCTGTGGCTTTATGATTTATGAATGTCAGTCCCAGTCTTGCTACTATTTTTAATTTTGTTTTTGCAAGTAGGATTAAGCCGCCGGTGTGTGGGAACGCATGTGCGCCGCATGTGTCTTTAGACATGCAAATGTGTTTCTTCATCTTCAGAGCTGCAACACTGAACGTGACAGTGCTGCTATTTTTGGACTGGGTTTTTCCTCGGGTTTATAACACCGGTGAATCTTTGACACGGTGTGAATGTATTTGCAAAAACAGCGCTGAGGCTGAAAGATCTAGAAGTAACGTGTTTTTATTTATTGCAATAATTTAGTCAATAGTTTGTCATTTAGCTGACAACATTAATGGGTCATAAGTGCAAACTTAACGTCAATCATTTCCTTTGAGAGTTGAACCTGCAAACGTCCAGGTCTTTAACTGCTAGACTACACGCATCAGTGGCTGGCTTCTGTTTTGTGGGAAAGACCCCTGATACTGTAACGAGCTCGTCAGACATGATGACTCACATTAGCTGATTCGCTGTCTGCCCTATAAACCAAACCCTGTTTTACACCGTTCAGAAAACCGCCTTTAAATGGGCTGTTTCTGCTTTGCAGTATTACTCACTTTGATTACATCTAGTTTCTTCTTAGTATATACATTGCTTATTCACGTTACAAGTGAATGCGTTCGTTATCATCACGTTAGAAATAAGATACTGTGCTACTTTGTTGAATAAATAGGTTGGGTTTAGATAAAGATTATTCTTTGTCAGGTGCGTATTTTATTAAAATATCATCACTGAGTGTAGCTTGGTGTTAATTCAGAGAACGCTTTGATTGATTCAGTGATATATTAATCAGACTGATTTAAACTGTAGCTCGAGCGAACTGTTTTTGAATCTCTATTTTAATGATTTTTTAAAAGTGGTCGCTCAAAATAGTCATTTGTTTATGAATGTAATGGTATTTGATTAGAATTCATTTGTTTGAATCAACAGCATTTTTCGTGCCACAATTTCCTTTTAATTTTGCTGCATCACAATCGATTTGACCTTCAGATTTGGGTAAAAGAGATATTTTGTAGATTAATCTGCGAAGATAACGTAAAGAGCAGCTTAGACGTTTGCATTTGACATGCTTTGAATGAATAAATATGTTTCTGACTACATTAAAAATCTAAACATATTGATGATTAATAATTGTTGAAATGCTAAAGTGTTTGTTTTAAGGTTCCAAAAAAGTGTCCAATGATTGATAAATATTTGATTTCTGAATTTTGCACCATATTTATTAGATCATGAATAGTTGCTGCTATGAATACAGACGCCATCAGTTGTCTTCTTATGAATGACTTGTTTGTCATTGAGTCAGTGTTGCTGATGCAAAGTAGGCCCTTCGTTACCAAACACCAATTAACTAAGTTAGGATACAATCATGAGTCATTCACAGACTGTTAAACATTAAACTGTTGGAACTAACCTTCATCTGGGAGATCACAGGGATATGGGAATATTTGAGCTTTTATCGGATTGCATATGTCAGATTTATGGGCAGAGAAAAACATTGTTTACTTAATCAACTGAGTCAATGTAATGAAGAGATGGATGAACTTGAACAAATGTCATGCTCCCTTGTAAAAGAACTTTTCAAATACACAAATACATTACATTATTTTGATACACTTAAAATTAATATATTTGGATTTTATTTTAAAATACATTTTGATGTGTCTTTACCCAACCCTGCATATGACATCATATGTATATATTGTTGTCGAATGCCACTGATGAGAAAGGGTGTGTCCTTGAGTGTGAGAGAGAGAGCGAGAAAGCGAGCGTGCTCTTGTTGCTCCGAAGCGCGAGCCGCAGGTGATGATGATGATGATGATATAGATCGATAGACGGAAGAGCTGCTGCTTTCTTTCACCTGTTCGCGCGCGCTCGGTTAGTCTCGCTCGCCGCGAATAAAGCGACGCGTTCGGTTCGATCCTTCACTTCAATGAGGCTGTCCGTGAACTATTGGAGTACTCCAGCTTCGCCAGAGCAGCACCGTAGAGTAACGTTACTCCCCTCGCGTCATGTCTCACTCTGAGAGATGGGCAAGTTCGACGAGCGCGAGAGGGTGATCCTCAACGTCGGGGGCACGAGGCACGAAACCTACCGGACCACGTTGAGGACCCTGCCGGGCACGCGTCTGGCCCTGCTCGCCTCAGAGTCGGACCTCGAGTTGGTTCTGGATCAGCTGCAACAAGTCCCGGGCTTCATCGAGTACAACGAGCGCAGCAACGAGTATTTCTTCGACCGGCACCCAGGCGTCTTCGCCTACGTGCTCAACTACTACCGGACCGGTAAGCTGCACTGCCCGGCGGACGTGTGCGGGCCGCTGTTCGAGGAGGAGCTGTCCTTCTGGGGCATCGATGAGATGGACGTGGAGCCGTGCTGCTGGATGTCCTACCGACAGCACCGGGATGCCGAGGAGGCGCTGGAGGTGTTCGAGATGAACGTGGACAACGACGAGGACGACGAGTACGGCAAGCGGCTGGGCTTCGAGGACGTGGTGTCCGCGGACGGTACCGGCAGCAGGTGGAGGAAGTGGCAGCCGGTCATCTGGAACCTGTTTGAGGACCCGTACTCCTCTAGAGCCGCTCGGGTAAGAGCGCGGCGCGGAGTCGCCAAACGGTTACGCGCGGCTCCTTTACGCACTCCAAACAACGCCAAACCTCATGCATGCGTGTAGACAAGTCTGTTTTGTGTTTAAATTCCCGTGCATACTAGTAAAGTGCGTTAAAACTAGATGAAGTGTGAGCGTTACTATAGTGCTTGTGCATATCTAAACCAGTGCGTTTCCAAACACTTGCGTTAACTTTCCACGCAACGCTAAAACTCATGTATGCGTGTAGATAACGTCTCGTGCATGCTAGTAAACTTGCTGAAGACATGTTAGTGTAGAGATGAGAGTCTCATATAAATGTTAAAACTTGATGAAACTAAGTGCTTGTGCATGCATCTTAACTAGCGCGTAATGGTTAGACACGTATTGGAGAGGCAGGTGTCACATAATAAGATCAAATCAAGACTTGGCATCACAGAGCATGCATGCATGAGTTTTCCATCTAAAGATATGCATTGATAAGAGGTGTCCAGAACAGTTAACTTCTCCAGTAAAGGCATTGTATCCTCTGTTAAAGCAGGCAAATTCAGATGCACCGCAGAGATCAGACAGATACACTTTTAAAGACTTTCTTGATGCACCTTTGGTCAGAGATGTCAGATCTGATACAGCGTTTTGAAAGACCTTTTTCTTCAGCTGGTTTGTGAAATGTCAGGGCACACTTGCACAGTAACTCGAGAACTGGTGCCAATGTTGAGTATGATTGACAATTCCTCTCAGTTACTCTGGCAAGATGCAGTGGATCCAATTGTGAGCGGAAGTGCATCTTGCTACATTTCTCTGAATCTGATGAAGATCAATAATTCATTGCTTCTCTAAATGAAGAGCGCTAACTCACTCTTACACCTCCCAGCATTCACCATGCAGCTTCTAGTTTGCATCATTGTGCTCCTATGATGCCTTGAGTCTGGTGTCATCCATCTGTTTATGCAGCATGATCATGTTGATGTGTGTGTGTTTTGATGCCGCGCATGCCGTTGCCACTTAAGAGGTTAACACTGGCGCACGTCTGAAGATGCTGCGCCGAGACCGTTTCCATGGCGACCTTATCGCTCATCGGCCGTCCGTGTTCATTCAGAGCAGCGATTGATTTCAGGAATCCAGTCGAGCGCGAACCCTGCGCGTGCCGTGCGCGTCTGCTCCTTTCCTCTGGTGCCGTTTGAAACGAGTGTGTTTGACATGTTGTGTGTGTGTGTGGATGAGTCATGCTCTGGAAGAATAACATGGTCATACACCGAACGTGTGTGTGTGTGTGTGTGTGTTTATGTGGGATCTAAACGCTGATGCTGTCTTTTACCTTAAACTTAAACTTTGCTGTCAGTCATTTCTTTAAACTCAAACTCGGTCTAATAACATTTACAGGACTCAATTTAATAAACTATAAAACACTCACTATTCTCCATTATGTGTATATACCTGACAACCTGTTTGCACATCTCTGTTTATATTATTATTTATTAAGTCCACAGTATACTGTATTGCACATTTTACTCTTTATTTTTTATTTTTGACCTATATTTATATACATTCTCTTGTGTTGTGTTACATATTTTGCGCTGTCCATTGAGCGGACCTGATTTACGTTTCACTGCTGATTATATTCTGTATCATTGAGTATGTGACGAATAAAAAGCCTTGAGATCAGTCGGCGAGCGCAGATTATCTCCTCGAGTTAAGCGTGTGTTGGGCATCTTCGCGGGATGTAGTGTCCGTGTGCGATTACTGTAATGAAACATGATCATTTGAGAACAAGCCTTGAGATGATGATGATGATGATGATGAAGCAAAATGTCTTTGTATTAACTAGCCATGTTTGCACCATGATGTGATTAAACGTTTTGAATAATTAAGATTTTTAGAAGACTTTTCTACTCCCAATGCTGCATATATTGGATAGAAATACAGTAAAAATTAATTTTGTTAAATGTTACAAATAAGAGAATGTCATAGTGTGAATTTGAATGATTTCTAAAGATCATGTGACACTGAAGACTGGAGTAATGACGCTGAAAATACAGCTTAGCATCACAGTTATTAAATTACATTTTAAAACATATCAAAATAGAAAACAGTTAAACGATATTTTACTGTTTTTACTCTATTTTTGTCAAATAAATGTAGTCTTGGGGAGTAGAAGAGTCTTCTTTCAAAAACATTGAGAATTCTAATTATTCTTATCTTAAAGGAGCAGTTCACACAAAAAAAATCGCTTTTTTATTTCATTTTTTTTAAGCTAACCCATTTTTGAACCATTGTATGACACGTCTGAGTGAAACAGAATGATTAACTAAAGATGTAGAAGTTCACCTTATGATCTAAACCTGTGGTTTGTGTTGTTCTCTGAGACACAAAGATATTTTGAACAACATCGAGAACAAGCCTTGAGTTGGTGATGATGATGATGAAGTCATAAGTGCATCTACAATGTGTCTATAAATCGTTTCTTGGCCCAGTATATCAACATCAGATGGCGTTTAATACCCATTTTTGTACCGTTATGTCATGAATGTCAGATTGAAAGAATTCTTAACAAGGTAATGAGATTCTTAAAGGAACAGTTCACCCAAAAACTATGTTTCAAACCTGGATGACTTTTTGATCTGTGGGACACAAAGAAGATATTTTGTTGAGGATTGTTAAATATAAATTGTTGCTTGGCTCATGTTTTCACGTTGAAGCTGTAATGTGACGCATATCTGAGGAAAACATAATCATTACAAGAAAGTGAGACTTAAAGAAACAGTTCAAAAATGATCCAAACCTACATAACTTGTATTCTTCTGTGGGACACAAAGAAGATATTTTGAAGACTGTTGAGGTCCAAACAACCTTGAGTTGGTGTTATTGATGACGATGAACTTATTTTTGCATCTAAAATGTCTGAGAATTGTTGCTTGGCTCAGTTTTTATGTGGAAGGCAACATGAAACGGCATTTGCAACCTAATAATGTGAAGTATCTCCGAGTATGATTTAATAATTAACAAGAAAATGTAGTGAGAGCCTTAAAGAAACAGTTCACCCACCCAAAAATGAAACCAGTTTGACTGCGATTTTGAAGATATTTTGACGATCTTTGGAGTCCAAACAGCATTGGATCCCATTGACAAAACATCATCCTTGTTCTTCCACAGAAGAAACTCATACAGGTTTGGAATGACATGTCCTGTGTTTCCCTCCCTCTTATGTCCATATTTGGTGTTTCCTGTCCCGGTCCTCGTCCTGTGTGATCATTAGTCTCCGTCTGTGTCTAATCACTCACCTGTTTGAGTTCTCCTCGTTTATTCTCCAGTATTCTGGAGTTCCCCCGTGTCTGATGTCCAGTATTGTTTGTCTTCTCCACCCGCTCCACGTATGTATTCCTTGGCTGTTGTTATATTAAATGTGTGTTTCTGAATATTCTCAGAGATTGGGACGATGAGAGTCAGTTAAATGATGACAGAATTGGGCGTTTCACACCAAAATATATTCAATGCAAGTTTGCAGTTGGTTCAAACCCTGTTGACACACTATTGAGGAGGCTGGGGTTTTGTTTTGTTGCATTAATCATCATTAAATTACTAGCAGTAGTTGTTTTGGCTGATTGCATAACAAACATGTATGCATGTGACGTGCTGACCAGTGTTTTTAGTCCAAAGTCCAACATTAGCATCTTCTTCGAAGTGCACCGTTTATAGGCTCTGCATGTCATTTTTAGTGCGAGACATTGGTAATTACAGATCGGTCTCTCTCACGGCTGACAGGAGGACACTGTGAACCGCTGTAGGTGTAAACCGCCGGAGAGAGCGAGAAGTTAAGCCTAACGCAGGGTGCTGTGTTAAACCGCCGACGTTTCACGTACCGCTGGATCTGGCTTTCACATCGAGCTCGTTTGAATCCCGCACACATGCATTAGGGAGCTCTTTTCGGCCGGTCTGAAATGCACAACTGTCTTTTGTGTTGTGTTAATTGCACGGCTGGCTTTTCCCTGTATCTGCACAAACTGCTTTCAAGTCCTCCGCCGAGGCGGTCCATGGCTTCAAAAGAGTAACACGGGCCTAATGAAGCCGTTGGGCCACACACACACACACTCGATGCTTTCTCTAATCGCTGATTAAATAGCAAATCAAACGTTGTTTTTGTGCTGTTGTACAGATGCTGAATGTACTACAGACTCCAATCAGTCCGTATCACACATACTCGCCTACGTTCGCCTTTAGATGACACTGAAAATAACGCCGCTCTACTAATATTTGAGCAGTAATGAAGAAAAACTCTCTTTTCACAATAGTTGTGCTTTGACAGCGTGTCAACTCTACGAATGAACGGTGTTTAATAGTGTTTCGAGGCAGGAGAATAGGTGGCATTGCCAAAATATTATCGCAGTAGGAGTAATTTTCTAGTCATTTTATGGCATTCAGCAAAAGATTGACTTATAAGTGCATGACAATGATTGTTTGCTCTTCTCTATACAATATTTTTGTGTTAATTCATGTCTCTTTGTGTGTGTAAACCCACTAAAACTCATGCAAATATACAATAGTGTAGCTAAATCTCTACATGTTGACATTTATGCAATTATAACAGCCAGATCAACACTGAGAAATTATGCATTTGCACACTAAAGTCTTTCATCTTTTTATATATATTATTATAACACTAGTATTTTCAGCAGCTAAAACGGTTTTAAGTCAGTTATTTCTATCTTTTGCTGTAGTGTGTCAGTAGGATGTATCCCTTTACATTTCCAAACATTCATTTGGCCATTAATTGTAATAATCCAGTGAGATGTTTGTGCTCCGCACAGAGATCTGATCTGATCTTCATCCGTCCGTCTGGAATGACATGAAGATGCAAAACAAACTGAGACCGATTAAACCCAGAATAACTGAATAAGAGACCTCCTGAGAAACTCTGCACAAGTGCACCGAGGGCATCAGCTGCTTTAAACACACCGGATGCTCACACCAAATGCTGATTTCAATTTAGTTCATAGAGGATAATTGATAAAGAACATCTATTATCACATTATTTTTGACCGCATCCTCATTTTACAGCATTTTTACAGCAAGTGTCTAAAGCTTTTAACAGCTCTGCAGGTATTTCTTGAAGCGTCTTAGAGATGTTTCCACAGTTCTTCAGTGAAGTGACTTTTTAATGAGAAAATTACAGCACAGACATAATTATTATTTGAAATAATATATATGATAATCTCAACTTTTCTGACAACATTTATGAAAGTTATTCAAAAGATCAATTTTTTTATTTTTTTTTGCTAGATAAAGCCCTTGCACATAATGGAAACTCAAATGCTGTCCTCAATTTTTTTTTGGATCAATAGATGTTATTTCTGATGTGTATATTTCCATCCGTTCAGACGAGATCCAGCGTCTTTCATCTGTAAACGCGTCTTTCTCCTGTTGTCACTGTCAACTGTTCTCACGCACGCATGTAACTTTGCTTTAGTTTATTCTTCAAACGCGGAGTAAAAATAGAGCACTACGTCGTGCCTCATGAGAGGTTATAGAGAGGTCATTCTCGTACTTCTGCAGCAATAACAGGCACCAGAAAGACTGGAAAGAGCGTGTACTTTCCTCAAACTCGCTTCAGGTGTACAAACAGCTAAAATGAGACGCTGTCTTCATCAATCCACACACACACACACACACACACACACGCTCTCTCTCTGATACAGCTCAAGGGCAGCGTGTGCTAGAGATATAATATAACACACTCTCTGGTTATCAGCTCAATGTCTCCGCGTTTCGTGTGTCTCTCTTTATTTGTTCATATTTAATCCGGATTCTTGTCAGTCTCTGATTGTTGTAGATATTTGACTTCTGTGTGTTGCTATGTGGTTCTGAGTGGGTTTTAGTGTGTTGATATTTAAAGCTACATGATATTTTGAAATATTGTTTTGGACGGCGTGTCCTTTCTCTCTGCAGTCTTCTAGATCATAATGTTTCTTCCTCTCCTTCTGAAACTCCAAACTGGGACAAGCCCGATCCAGCCAGCGAGATCCGGACGTCTCATCCGAGTGACCCGCGTGTCCTTTTCTGTCAGATAGTGAATCAACGCAGCTTTGCCTTCCGAACAGCCCGTCTTTCTCCCAGACAGTTATGTCAGCTTGTGCAGGGCGAGGTTAAACGCTTTGACGCTGGATCTATCATACGGTGTGGTTTACATGTCGACTGAGTCATAACGCTGATATTTAAGGCCCTTCACTCTCCGGCGGTGTGTAAATACTCTCCATTAAGTGAAGGCCTCTTCACCGCCTGCCGTAATTATCCTGTTGAGTCGAGTTGAGCTAGTCTCTATTAGGAGTCACTTCAGCGAGCGGGAGCCGTCTCTCAAAGGCCTGTTAGGAGTCTGTGTCTGTCTGTAGTGTGTCTATCACTGTTAGGAGTCTGGTCTGTCTGTAGTGTGTCTATCACTGTTAGGAGTCTGTGTCTGTCTGTAGTGTGTCTATCACTGTTAGGAGTCTGTGTCTGTCTGTAGTGTGTCTATCACTGTTAGGAGTCGGGGTCTGTCTGTAGTGTGTCTATCACTGTTAGGAGTCTGTGTCTGTCTGTAGTGTGTCTATCACTGTTAGGAGTCTTTGTCTGTCTGTAGTGTGTCTATCACTGTTAGAGTCTGTGTCTGTCTGTAGTGTGTCTATCACTGTTAGAGTCTGTGTCTGTCTGTAGTGTGTCTATCACTGTTAGAGTCTGTGTCTGTCTGTAGTGTGTCTATCACTGTTAGGAGTCCGGGTCTGTCTGTAGTGTGTCTATCACTGTTAGGAGTCCGTGTCTGTCTGTAGTGTGTCTATCACTGTTAGGAGTCCGTGTCTGTCTGTAGTGTGTCTATCACTGTTAGGAGTCCGTGTCTGTCTGTAGTGTGTCTATCACTGTTAGGAGTCCGTGTCTGTCTGTAGTGTGTCTATCACTGTTAGGAGTCTGTGTCTGTCTGTAGTGTGTCTATCACTGTTAGGAGTCTGTGTCTGTCTGTAGTGTGTCTATCACTGTTAGGAGTCTGGGTCTGTCTGTAGTGTGTCTATCACTGTTAGGAGTCTGGGTCTGTCTGTAGTGTGTCTATCACTGTTAGGAGTCTGTGTCTGTCTGTAGTGTGTCTATCACTGTTAGGAGTCTGTGTCTGTCTGTAGTGTGTCTATCACTGTCAGGAGTCTGTGTCTGTCTGTAGTGTGTCTATCACTGTCAGGAGTCTGTGTCTGTCTGTAGTGTGTCTATCACTGTTAGGAGTCTGTGTCTGTCTGTAGTGTGTCTATCACTGTTAGGAGTCTGGGTCTGTCTGTAGTGTGTCTATCACTGTTAGGAGTCTGGGTCTGTCTGTAGTGTGTCTATCACTGTTAGGAGTCTGGGTCTGTCTGTAGTGTGTCTATCACTGTTAGGAGTCTGGGTCTGTCTGTAGTGTGTCTATCACTGTTAGGAGTCTGGGTCTGTCTGTAGTGTGCCTATCACTGTTAGGAGTCTGGGTCTGTCTGTAGTGTGCCTATCACTGTTAGGAGTCTGGGTCTGTCTGTAGTGTGCCTATCACTGTTAGGAGTCTGTGTCTGTCTGTAGTGTGCCTATCACTGTTAGGAGTCTGGGTCTGTCTGTAGTGTGTCTATCACTGTTAGGAGTCTGTGTCTGTCTGTAGTGTGCCTATCACTGTTAGGAGTCTGTGTCTGTCTGTAGTGTGCCTATCACTGTTAGGAGTCTGTGTCTGTCTGTAGTGTCTATCACTGTTAGGAGTCTGTGTCTGTCTGTAGTGTGCCTATCACTGTTAGGAGTCTGTGTCTGTCTGTAGTGTGCCTATCACTGTTAGGAGTCTGTGTCTGTCTGTAGTGTGCCTATCACTGTTAGGAGTCTGTGTCTGTCTGTAGTGTGCCTATCACTGTTAGGAGTCTGTGTCTGTCTGTAGTGTGTCTATCACTGTTAGGAGTCTGGGTCTGTCTGTAGTGTGCCTATCACTGTTAGGAGTCTGGGTCTGTCTGTAGTGTGTCTATCACTGTTAGGAGTCTGTGTCTGTCTGTAGTGTGTCTATCACTGTTAGGAGTCGGTGTCTGTCTGTAGTGTGTCTATCACTGTTAGGAGTCTGTGTCTGTCTGTAGTGTGTCTATCACTGTTAGGAGTCTGTGTCTGTCTGTAGTGTGTCTATCACTGTTAGAGTCTGGGTCTGTCTGTAGTGTGTCTATCACTGTTAGGAGTCTGTGTCTGTCTGTAGTGTGTCTATCACTGTTAGGAGTCTGTGTCTGTCTGTATTGTGTCTATCACTGTTAGGAGTCTGTGTCTGTCTGTAGTGTGTCTATCACTGTTAGGAGTCTGGGTCTGCCTGTAGTGTGTCTATCACTGTTAGGAGTCTGTGTCTGTCTGTAGTGTGTCTATCACTGTTAGGAGTCTGTGTCTGTCTGTAGTGTGTCTATCAGTCAAGCTGTCTGTCTGACGCTCTAGCTGTGTTCATTCACAAATGAAGACTGAAGTCAGACAGTGAACTAGAGCAGACTGAACACCTGCTGAACGCCGTGAAAATAGCTTTCGCATCCCAATGTACTTGCTTAAAACGACGTATTTCTGAGTAGAACAGTAGATTTGGTGAGAAATATGGTTAGAAATATGTTGATTTTTGTCTGTGTGGAATAATTAATCATGCTTAATGAAATAATTGACAATTAAAAATATTTGTATGATGGTGAAAATATATGATTGGCAACTTCAGCTGTAAGCAGGGGCGTCAGTTTGTGTTGAAAAGTGGTGGGGACAAAAGATCAGATGAAAAAACACTACAGCAGGACGGGAAAAATATTGAATAACGGCGCATCAAAAATGGGCATAGTGTAGGCCAGTCAACAACACGAAAATACTCAGCATAAAACCCTCAACAATGTCGACTGCACATGTAACAGTCCATGCAACACCAGCTCAACCAAACAGTGCCAAAGCACCATACTGTAGAAAACAGCAGCGCGTTAAGTCAATGATTACAATGAAATTCATTACATATGTAAAAGAAAACACACCATAAGCATACAACGCAACATATCTGCATCAAATAACACCAGATAAAATTAAAACAATGTGGGGTTTGCAACTCACATGCAGTTAGAGAACCAAATCCACAAAATGTGAAATCCTCCTCTGCCATCGCAGCGTAACCAATATAAAGTGCCGTGATAAATACTGTCATTATGTATGGCACAAAAAAAACCCACACTAAAATCCAAACTATTTTAAAACTATAAGATGGCACGCAGGCCCTCTCTCTTGCACGCACACGCGCATGCACGCACACACACACACACACACGCTATTTATGTTCACTGTGGGCCTCACTGCGTCAACCTGGTCACGCAAGCAGCTTGCTCAACCACACCGATTGTGAGGGATGCATTGCAGTGGACCCATGAGTTGGGGTGCTTGTTTGGACAATCAGGCAAATTTAAGACCATTTTCAAGTCTGTTGCAAAGTCCACAAGTGGTTCCTAGATCACACTCAAACCTTTGTGCCCAACACGATGGACAGTGCGCACCCCAGCCATTGACGCCATCCTTGGTCAATATGAGGCAGTCTTGGCTGCATTGGAAGAGATGGCTTCGTCCAACACATCCGACACAGCTTCTAGAGCTAATGGCCTTCATGAGCGGTTCCAAAAGGGCACCGCAGTCCTTGGCCTGTTTCTGGCAAAAGAGGTGATGATGGGGTTAGAGGGCCTGAACACTTCACTGCAGAGGACAGGGAAAACAGTTGGAGGCATGTTAAGTGCAGTTGACTGTGTGAAAAAACACTTTCAGAGCCAACGAACCGAAGAAGCATTCATCACAGTCTACACCAGTGCAACTGATCTCGTTACATCTTTGGACATCGAACCAATAAAGATGCCACATTTACGAAAGCCACAGAGGAGACATGCTGGCCCAGCTGAGCCCTACGTTCCATCCACAGATCAGGAGTACTACCGTGTACAGTTCTTCCAAGTCCTTGACATTGTAACAACACAGCTGACAAAGCGGTTTGAACAGGAAGGGCTACAGCACCTGGTCAAGCTGGAGAAAGTCCTACTCTCTGGTCAAGTTGATGACGTTGTTGACCTGTATCCAGAGCTGCAGTTCCAGTCCCTAAAGGTGCAGCTGGCCATGTTCACTGCCAATTACACCTACAAAACCTGCTCAGAAGTGACAGAAATCATGAGGAACATGGTTCCCGAGGTCCGTGGTCTCTTCAGTCAAGTTGAGGCACTTCTGCGTTTGTTGCTCGTTGTTCCTGCCTCATCTGCTGAAGCAGAGAGAAGCTTCAGTGCCTTGAGACGCCTGAAGACCTGGCTGCGCTCTTCAATGTCACAAACCCGACTCAACAGTGTGGCTGTTTGTCATGTTCACAGAGAGAGAATGTATAACTTGGACAAGAAGAAACTGTGTCAAGAATTTGTTCAAGTTACTGATCGGCGCATGCATGTTTTTGGGTCATTTTAGAATCAGTAATAGTTTTTTTTTTGTTTAAGTTACTTTTTTTGGACAATGTACATTGTTTCTTTCTGTATCTAAACTGCATTGCATGTTTTATTTTGTGCAAATAAACCTTTAACATTTCTTGGTTCGCTTGATTTTTCAGAACATTTTAACCAAATGCTTTCAAAAAGTGGTGGGGACAAAATCTGCCATTTCAAAAAGTGGTGGGGACAAAATCTGCCATTTCAAAAAGTGGTGGGGACAAAATCTGCCATTTCAAAAAGTGGTGGGGACATGTCCCCAGCGTCCCCAGTGTAAATGACACCTATGGCTGTAAGTATTATTATTAACAATAATATTATTATTATTATTACTGTAATAATAGTAGTAGTAGTAATACTGCAATAAATGATTGTTCCTAGCAATAAATTATTGTTATTTTCCGCATTCTTCTTCTTAATAATAATAATAATAATAATATTACCACTAAAATATTAAACAAAATAAATATATAATTATTGTTGTTTATAATATTTCACTATAATATAGTATTTTAGACAAATATACTATTTATTATTATTATTAAATACAAAACAAAATAAGAGTTCTTACTATTGTAAGAGGTCAGTACAAAAATAACAGTTGGTCAACTTCAGATGAAATTAATATTATTACTATTAATAATAGTAGTATATCATTACTGTTGTTGTTATGATTAAATGAAACAAAATAATTTACTATTGTAATATTTCACTGTAATATAAATATGAGTATTAAAGAAACAATACTATTGTTGTTAATATTAATAGTAATAATAATTATTATTTTATTGTCATTATCATGACTATTACTACTAAAATATTAAAAATATAGTAATTATTTCTGATATTTCACTTTAAAAGAGTATTTAAGAAACTTTTTTTGTTAAAAATATTAAACAAAATAACGACAATAGTATTGTAATATTTAATTGTAAAACAAAGATTTAGCAAAATTATATACCAATACTTCTTATATTTAGCTGTATTTTGGATTTACAACATTTTTCTTTACAATAAAATTGTATTTGCTTGTTACTTTAAATTAATTGTACTTTTTAAATATTAAACAAGACGGTTGATTAAATGAGGAAGCTTTGTAAATGTTATAAATTAAATCTGTATTACTAAAGGAAAGAAAAGATAACATTTTCATCATGCAGTCACTTAAAATCTTGAATATATTATTTTAATGAAATGATCTGTTTATTTCGAGACCTTTACAGTCAGTGATATGATTATGGTTTAACATGAAGCGTTTCATGTTAGTGCTGCGTGTCCGATGACATTTCCACGCACCTGCTGTTGAGTAATAATAATTACAGTCATTTGTGAGGCAATGAAGGTATAGCGTGCGCTTTAGTAATGATGAGGCGTGGAGTCTGGACTGATGACTCTCTTTCCCTCTGTATGACCGCTCACAGACACTACAGCTCCCGTAGATGGGCTTCTACTGATACTGTACAGTAATGATGAGGCGTGGAGTCTGGACTGATGACTCTCTTTCCCTCTGTATGACCGCTCACAGACACTACAGCTCCCGTAGATGGGCTTCTACTGATACTGTACAGTAATGATGAGGCGTGGAGTCTGGACTGATGACTCTTTCCCTCTGTATGACCGCTCACAGACACTACAGCTCCCGTAGATGGGCTTCTACTGATACTGTACAGTAATGATGAGGTGTGGAGTCTGGACTGATGACTCTCTTTCCCTCTGTATGACCGCTCACAGACACTACAGCTCCCGTAGATGGGCTTCTACTGATACTGTACAGTAATGATGAGGCGTGGAGTCTGGACTGATGACTCTCTTTCCCTCTGTATGACCGCTCACAGACACTACAGCTCCCGTAGATGGGCTTCTACTGATACTGTACAGTAATGATGAGGCGTGGAGTCTGGACTGATGACTCTCTTTCCCTCTGTATGACCGCTCACAGACACTACAGCTCCCGTAGATGGGCTTCTACTGATACTGTACAGTAATGATGAGGTGTGGAGTCTGGACTGATGACTCTCTTTCCCTCTGTACGACCGGTCACAGACACTACAGCTCCCGTAGATGGGCTTCTACTGATACTGTACAGTAATGATGAGGCGTGGAGTCTGGACTGATGACTCTTTCCCTCTGTATGACCGCTCACAGACACTACAGCTCCCGTAGATGGGCTTCTACTGATACTGTACAGTAATGATGAGGCGTGGAGTCTGGACTGATGACTCTTTCCCTCTGTATGACCGCTCACAGACACTACAGCTCCCGTAGATGGGCTTCTACTGATACTGTACAGTAATGATGAGGCGTGGAGTCTGGACTGATGACTCTCTTTCCCTCTGTATGACCGCTCACAGACACTACAGCTCCCGTAGATGGGCTTCTACTGATACTGTACAGTAATGATGAGGCGTGGAGTCTGGACTGATGACTCTTTCCCTCTGTATGACCGCTCACAGACACTACAGCTCCCGTAGATGGGCTTCTACTGATACTGTACAGTAATGATGAGGCGTGGAGTCTGGACTGATGACTCTCTTTCCCTCTGTATGACCGCTCACAGACACTACAGCTCCCGTAGATGGGCTTCTACTGATACTGTACAGTAATGATGAGGCGTGGAGTCTGGACTGATGACTCTCTTTCCCTCTGTATGACCGCTCACAGACACTACAGCTCCCGTAGATGGGCTTCTACTGATACTGTACAGTAATGATGAGGCGTGGGGTCTGGACTGATGACTCTCTTTCCCTCTGTACGACCGCTCACAGACACTACAGCTCCCGTAGATGGGCTTCTACTGATACTGTACAGTAATGATGAGGCGTGGAGTCTGGACTGATGACTCTCTTTCCCTCTGTATGACCTCTCACAGACACTACAGCTCCCGTAGATGGGCTTCTACTGATACTGTACAGTAATGATGAGGCGTGGAGTCTGGACTGATGACTCTTTCCCTCTGTATGACCGCTCACAGACACTACAGCTCCCGTAGATGGGCTTCTACTGATACTGTACAGTACTGATGAGGCGTGGAGTCTGGACTGATGATCTCTTTCTCTCTGTATGACCGCTCACAGACACTACAGCTCCCGTAGATGGGCTTCTACTGATACTGTACAGTAATGATGAGGCGTGGAGTCTGGACTGATGACTCTCTTTCCCTCTGTATGACCGCTCACAGACACTACAGCTCCCGTAGATGGGCTTCTACTGATACTGTACAGTAATGATGAGGCGTGGAGTCTGGACTGATGACTCTCTTTCCCTCTGTATGACCGCTCACAGACACTACAGCTCCCGTAGATGGGCTTCTACTGATACTGTACCTCAAATAATACATCAGAGATCTGGCTCAGTGCATCGTTCACATTCCAGCTCTGAGGTCAAACCCTAGTGAGTCGCCTATATAGACAGCATGAGTACAATCCAGACGCAAAGGTCAGCAGCAGTGTTATTATGATTATGTGACCTTGTTTTTGGCCAAATTTTAAGGCAGCATTGTTTTTACCCCCTCACAGAGAAGGAAGTCCCATAATGCATTGCAAAGAGCTCTGGGAAAGATGCAGCAGCATGAATATTAATGTGCTTAAATACAAATAGAAAATACTTCAATATAAAGTAGTTATATAACTGAATGTAATTTTTAGATAAAAGCTGTTTTTCCTGTGTGTGTGTTTATATCAGTTAGGTTAATTTTCTTTTCTATTTTTGTTTTTATTTGTCATCGAGTTGTTTTATTTAGTAATTTGTTTATTGGATTGTTTTATATTTATGTAGTTATTTAGTTGAATATTGGTTTTGTATATTTTTTTGTCATTTTAGTTTATTATTAGTTTTTTTAGTTGTTGTTATTTACTTGATTCAGTTAATTATTTTTGTTGTAGTGAGTTGTTTTTATTTACTTTATCTATTTATTCATTTAGTTGTAATTTTGGATATTAGTTTATTTATAGTTAGTCTATTTATTTTGTTATTGGTTAGGTAGTTGTGTCTTTAGTTATTTCGTTTTTATTTTATTTAGTAAATCAGCTGTTTTTTATTTATATAGTTATGTATTTTTGATATTTAATTAATGTTATATATCGTTGTCAGTCGGGTCGAGTCTCCTGTGTGCTTCACACTATTGTATTTGTGCGTCACATGAGATGCTGTCTATCTAGAGCGTTTCATATCAGACACTATGAAGGTCCATTTCAGACACTCGCCGGGCTTCAGTATCACTTTATCGATGTTTACTTACTCACTGTAATCCTGTAAGATCACTTTACTCTTCTGTTTACAGGCAGAGCTTTGATACTGACGCTGTTTCATGTTATTTTTAGCTCTAGATATATGATATTTGAGTATTTCTGGATTTGATCTGAAATACATATTCAAGATGCTTAATGTAAGAAGTAAACTGCACCCTGATTGAAGACCAGGGCAAATATTGAATCATTTTCATTTATATGCACCAATATAATATACTTAGGAAACTAAATAGCCAAATAAAAAGCACATTCCTTAATTTTCAAATCTACAACACAATCATATGTGATTCATATGTGTTATGAATCACCCAGAGCCGTCGTTTGAGGTCAGTTTGTGTTGGGCTGTAATAACCAAAAGCTGTTATTACTCTGGGAAATATTAACACAGACTAAGTGTTTCTGAAATGCTCTTTTGATTGTGTCCTTATAAAGCTGCTAACCTCACTGTGTTACTGTCTTCTGACACGCCGTCTCGCCTCTAAACTAATAATAGAGGCAGTATAAATATGATTCTCTACGGCTGTTTTTGTCTAGCACTTTGACGTTAGTGCAGCATCTAATGAGGCCTGGGTGCAATATTGCACGGTCACTGTATGTTTGCGATTATTTTGCGTATTGTTACAGTATCTCACAGAAGCGAGTACACCCCTCACATTTTTGTGTGACCACACTGAAGAAATGACACTTTACTCTGAGACATATTAACAGACTAAGTGTTTCTGAAATGCTCTTTTGATTGGGCCTTTATAAAGCCGCTAACCTCACTGTGTTACTGCCCAATTTGGACATTTTCACTTAGGGGTGTACTCTCTTTTGTAGCCAGCGGTTTAGACATTAATGGCTGTGTGTTGAGTTATTTTTAGGGGACAGTAAATTTACAGTTATTCAAGCTGTACACTCACTACTTTACATTGTAGCAAAGTGTTATTTCTTTAGTGTTACATGAAAATATTTACACAAATGTGACGGGTGTACTCACTTCTGTGAGATACTGTAAGTGTCATGATGATTTATTTGGCCATTAGGTTTCTTAAAGACTATTTATGTCATCGTAGCGTGATGAGCGAGTGTTATGATGACAATGACTTCATATAATGCTGCTTGTTAGGTTGACTCATTTGTCGCTCAGTTTAAATAATCCAAAAATATATTTACATATGTCTATTTATGGCATTTTTCATATTTAAATGTTATAGTAAAAATACATGTAGGTAAGTTTGGTAGTTTATTCATAAATCTATATTAAATAGCATATAATTATTTTCTTCGCCATATCTCCATGCAGTTTATTGCACTTAAACATGGGCTCTCGCATGAGTCAACGCTAAATTCCACCTGTCTCTATCTTGCACTATTCTCATTAGAGCGTGTGGTCCAACATCATATCTCGCCAGCACTGATGACATCCATGTTATTCTCAGACGTACTCTACTCTTCCATGCACTGTGATACTTGCAAACCACTGGTGTTGTCTGCTATGTACATTTTTCATGATCGCTTCTGTCTGATTAAGAGCCTTTCTGCTGTCATCGTTTCTCATCTTGTCTATGATGCGTACTCCAAGTATTTTCCTAAGTGCTGCCATCTCAAATACAAGTAGTTGATTCTCTTCAGCACTCATAAGTGTCCATGCTTCGCAACCATACAAGGCAATCTCATTTTGGTCTCGTTCTTGATGTTTTAGTTTTTCCAGATGTTGTTCAAATCGCTCATCACTTTCAAGGCCGTGGCAGTTTTTATTCTGATGTCTGTAGAGCACAGTTTGCAGTTGTTCCAAGACCCTTGAATCTTTCCACATGTTGCAGTCCTTCCTTTACTCTATTGTTCACTGTTTGTTCAGATCTTGTACTTCGCAACATCCACTCTGTTTTGGAGTCACTTATCTCTTGCCCATACTTTGAGCTGACCTTGTCGACTCTGTCCAAAAGGACCTGAGCATGTCTAAGTACTTGTGTCAAGAGACCAATATCATCAGCAAAACGTAAGTTGTTAATAGTTCTGTATTTACACATGCTCCGTGGCTCTCAACACCATCGAGTGCCTCTCGCATAATGTGTTCCAGGTAGATGTTGAATAGATCTGGAGACAAAATGCAGCCTTGTCGGACACCAACCGTTTGCTGAAACCAATCCGTTATATCCTTCCCGACTCTAACAGCACTTTGCGTCTTCTGATACAGATTCTCGATCAGATTGATCAGACCATAGTGGTGTAATACTTTCCAGAGGCCTTGATGCCACACCTGGTCAAAGGCTTTCTTGAAATCAATAAAGTTCTTCGTCTTGCAGTGCGAGGTACTTCTCTACTATCAATCTGAGTGAGAAAATCTCTTCAATAGCGCCTCTACCTGGTCTGAAGCCGGCTTGTTCCTATTCAATATCGTTCCTTATCCGGCTCCTGATAATCTCAAGGATGATCTTACTTGAGTGGCAGATGAGGCTAATTGTACGGTGATTTTCACATTTAGTTGTATTCCCTTTTTTGGGGATGGTGACCACGAGGGACATCGTCCATAGTGTAGGGAAATCTTGTGCATATGTACTACGGCTTCACCGCCGCCTTTAATTAATTCGCCTTTGATACCAGGAGCTTTCCAGGATTTGATCTTGGAGACGGCTGTTCTAATTTCGCTCTCGAGGAGGTCTGGTTCATGCACATCTCTCTTACAATTTGGCCAAAGCTGCTCCAGAATATCCT
Source organism: Schizopygopsis pylzovi (assembly GCA_027422435.1). Lineage (NCBI taxonomy): Eukaryota > Metazoa > Chordata > Actinopteri > Cypriniformes > Cyprinidae > Schizopygopsis > Schizopygopsis pylzovi. Next base: position 1,224,042 of record CM049817.1, read on the forward strand.
CATCTGCCTCCATAGGCGCATCGTAAAGACCACTACCATACTCATACCATCTACTAAGTATATCAGTATCCTCGGTGAGCAAGTTGCCGTCTTTGTTTCTGATGTTACCGCACCTTACATTCATTTCAATTTTGTTTTTTTTAGCTTTTTGACCTTTTGGAAGAGAGCACGCATGTCGCTCTTTCGGCTTGCTTCTTCTGCTTCACAACATTGTTTATTGGACCAGTCATCACGGCATTTCACAACCTTGTTGTCTATCAGTCTTCAGAGAGTATCGTTGTTTTAAAAACACGTCACCTGGGCTGTTCTTCTTTTTGCCCAAGTCTCGGCGTTCATCACCCAATACCAGGACTTCGCCGGTTACCTCCTCAGCTGTTTTTTTATCGTGCCATTGATAGAGGTCTGCATGGGCTCAAAACTGAAGCCCGAACCCGGCCCGTGCCCGAGATTGTCTGACCCGACCTGACCCGACCCGAGCAGCACAGTTAAATTTAGAGCCCGAACCCGACCCGAAATCCCCCCCCGCCCCACAACGAATAGCCAACAAAAAGGAAAAAGGCTGCATTTCACGATTGCATGCAAAGAAACAGATTAATCAAGGCTCTGCCATTTCACAAACATTTACCAGTTATGAAAGTTTGTGAACATCAGGTGCAGCGGCCGCATACATTCTGCCGAGTTTATGCATTTTGTATGAACAAGAAGATAATTCTTCCACCGTACAAATTATGGTCATTTTTTGTCAGTTAAGGCTCGTTAGCATTCTGTCTACTTTAAATCAGACATAAGATCTTAAATAAGATTGTATTTATTTGAATGAATTAATCATTTATTTGAATTAGCGAGAGAGAGAATGTTGTGAACCTGCGTCTGCGCGTCTCTCTCAACAAGCAATGAGGCTTAGTTACTTCAAAAACACAGATTTTGCCGCCTCATTGCAGATAAATATAATGTTGTGACTTGTGAGTCAGTAGCCTGTCGAAGCTATTTTACTAATAAAAGTTTCCGTGCTGTTTGTGCGCGATCTCTGCTATGTGTGTGCGTGCGTCTATGAAAGCAGCGAAGCCTCTGCATATAGTTTTGGTTTAGCTACAAACCCGACCCGAGCCCGAGGCTATCCATTAAACATTAACCCGAAACCCAACCCGAAAGTGTTTCGGGACCCGCGGGTTCGGGTCGGGTAGCAGACCTCTAGCCATTGGTAATGTCAAGTGCATCGTCCAAGCTGGATTCTTCTATCTTTTTGCTAAGTGCCTCAAAATGGTTCTTAAGCTCGGTCCCGTAGCGTTCTTTGACTTCAGTATTACACAGTCTTTCGATGTCCAACTTCTTGGTGTGTGTTCACTTTTTAACCTTAAACCGTATCCTAAAGTTGCCCATTACAAGATTATGGTCATTGAGCACGTTTGGTACTATTGCACTTGGGAAGCTTCATGCGTTGGTGTTGCAGCTTCTCCATCTCTGATCAATCATGATATAATCGATCATCTGTCGCCTGGCGAACTCCAAGTCCATTTCCGTGACGGTTTGTGGCTGAACCAGGTGTTCACAATGCTCAGTTTATTAAGCCTACAAAACTGTAGAAGTCGCTCACCTCTATCATTCACTGATCCATATCCAAATTGCCCTTAAAACACCTTGCCATGTAACATTGTCCCTACCAACCTGTGCATTGAAGTCACCCATTAAGATCTTAATGTCCCTTCTTGGTACGCTATCAATGGCGTGTTGTAACATCTTATAAAAATCATCCACAGCTTCGTCGCTATGGTTAGTAGTTGGTGCATAGGCTTGGATAATAGTGATGCTATAACCCTGACCAATGAATCTCGCACTGATTAGCCTTGAAGACACCAGGTTCAAATCAGTTAAACTCTTGGATGCCTTCTTTGAGAAGTAGTTCTACACCTCCTTGATGTTTCTTCTCTTCACCCGAATACAAGAGCTTATGCCCAGCATGTGCTACTATGCCTTTAGTTCCACGTACCTCAGAAAAACCAATGACGTCCCATCTAAACCACTTGTTAAAGTGGTCGACAAGTAGTTCGAAGCTTCCATCCTTCCAGTGTGTGTGTGTGTGTGTGTGTGTGTGTGTGTGTGTGTATTAGTGCTGTTAATAAAGCATTCACCCAAATTACTTCTAACAGCACTAATCTTTTCAATTATTTTAAAATGATAAAAAAAATATAATAGTAAATATATAATATAATAATTTATGATCATACTGATTGATTTGCTCTTTAGTGGTCAATTAAGGCAAATAATAAATAATAAAAGGGAAAGTAGTAATATAACTGAATGTAATTTAAAAAAATCGATCTATCTCGCACGCACGCATACATATGATTCAATAATGTTATTATATTTGTTTATTTAGTGAA
>CM049817.1:1228922-1241422 GCA_027422435.1 Schizopygopsis pylzovi
GGTTTAGTCTCAGTGGGCTGTGAAGGTGCTTCTGGAGGTCTGTCAGGGTCTGGGGTGAAGGGTCAGTCAGATTGAGTCAGTCAGCTGTAATACCGGTCCGCTTGTGGCTGCAGTCGGGTCACACACACACACACACACACACACACACACACACACACACACACACACACACACAGGTTTAGTCTCAGTGGGCTCCAGCTGTGAAGGTGCTTCTGGAGGTCTGTCAGTGTCTGGGGTGAAGGGTCAGTCAGATTGAGTCAGTCAGCTGTAATACCGGTCCGCTTGCGGCTGCAGTCGGGTCACACACACACACACACACACGCACACACACACACACACACACACACACACACGTACACATATGGCCATATCTTTGTTTAAATAAATAAAACAATTTATTTCAATTTTTTCTTTTTTCTTATTCTTTTGCATTTTACTAATAAAGAAGTCTTTATTTATTTATTTTGCTTGGGGGTAATTCATATATTTCTGAAATATATAAATAAATCTTTATATGTCATATATATGTAAGTGTATATCTTTTTTTATATATTTTTTAAATATATTATATATGTGTAGGCTATAAATGTTTTTAAATGTATTGATTTGTGTTGGGATGTTGTATAATATAAAGTGTGTGTGTGTTTTTTTGAAAATCTTAAAAAATGTTTATTATATTTATTATATATATATATATATATATATATATATATATATATATATCTTGATTTTTGAGGTACCCTTTGGTATGATTTATATTCTTATTATCATTTATAAATGATATTATTCCCGATCAGTCAAAAATGCTGTGAAATCTCAGTAATACTGTGCACGGTAAATATTGACTGTGTAATATTGTGATGTACCGTAGTTTCTGAATTATGTTGTTAAATTGTAATCGAACCTAATTATGTTGTCAGAGAGCAGTTTATGGGTTTATGATGATGTTTTACGGCAGCGGTTGTTACGGCGATCTCCCACGATGGATAGTGAGATGTTTGGATGCTGTGAATTAGTCGTATGGATCATGCTCATTTGTGATGCTGTTAGCTTGATGGCTGTAATTACTGTAATCCTTCATTATAAGGGGGAACGGCATTGTTTCACAGAAGAGCAGAAGTCATCATGAGGTGAATAAATGATGAGAGATGTATTTTGGGACGCTCTCTGAAGGCATGTTTCATCTGGTGGTTCAGACAGATAGTCTTCCGCTCCTCTCTGCTGTCCTTGAGTGGGTTTGCAGCAGCTTCGGTTGGGTTGGACTCCTGAGGGATTGAGTGCGTGTGCGGTTTGATTACGGCCCGGGCCGAGGGCATCATAAGTGAGTCTCTCTGACTGCTGTTCTTCTCCTCGGACCGTCAGACCGGCCGCCGCCGGGTCTGATCACGGTTACAGCAATAGGGCGCTTAAGTTGTGTAGAGCTGCTTTGAGTTTTCTTCTTTCAGAAATAATTGATGTAGAAAATGTTTTCACTCAAACATTCTTAAACACTCACACACACACTCTCACTCACACACACTCTCACTCACTCTCTCACACACACACACACACACACACACACACTCACTCTCTCACACACACTCGCACACTCGTGCGCACACACACACACACACACACACACACTCTCACTCACTCTCACACACTCGCACACTCGAAACAATTGATGTAGAAAATGTTTTCACTCAAAAATTACATTAAACATAAATTTGATGTTACGAAAACCCTGATGCTAGTATATTTATAGTATGTTTTGTTTTATTTGCTGCTTTGAAGACTTTGAAAGTTGTTTTTTTCTGTGTAACTAATGAACTTTAACTGTTTTTGAGCTAATTATAATATATTAATATATTTAAATATAGTTTTTTATTTTAAGTGTATTCAGAAATTAGTTTTAAAATTATGATTAAATATTTAAATTATTATAAAATTATGTAAGAATCTATAAATTATAAAAAGCGTATAATATTATTAACTAAAATCATATAATAAATATATACAATTATATTTAGTAACTTTAATGTGAAGCTGTTTTGAAACATCTGAAATGATCTATATATATATATATATATATATATAATAATAAAAAGATAAATATATACAATTATATTTTGCTACAAGAATAGTTATTTGCTTTAAAAAAAATTACAGTATAAAGCGTTATATAAATAGTTGTGAAATATGGTTTACTCTCCACATCTGTATGAATTTCCTTCCTTCAGATATAAAAAATATATTTAGTCAGAAACCTAACAACATTGGACCTTGTTGACCTCCACAGTATTTACTAATAAACAGAGACTATAAAAACAATTTTATGTTCCTCAGAATATGACTTTTTCTTTGTGAGAATGTAGTATTGTGGGAAGCAGGATCTCTTTACGTCTCTTATTGGTTTGCACCGTGACCCTTTAATGTTTCTCCAGCACGTGCTCCCTTTCACACTTGGCTGCTCGCTCTCTCTCTCACGCACACACGCACACTCACACACTCACACTCACACACACACAAAGACTCACACGCACGCACATACGCACACACACACACACACTCGAACTCGAACTCTCACACACACACTCACACACACAGAGAGAAAGACACACACGCACACACACACACACACACTCTCACACACTCACACTCACACTCACACAAAAACTCACATGCACGCACACACGCACACACACACACACTCGAACTCGAACTCTCACACACTCACACACCCACTCACACACACACACAGAGAGAAAGACACACACGCACACACACTCACACACTCACACACACTCACACTCACACTCTCACACACTCACACTCACACTCACACACACAGAGAGAAAGACACGCGCACACACACACACTCACTCAGACTCTCACACTCACACTCGCACACACAAAGACACGCACACACACTCACACTCGAACTCTCACACTCACACACACACACACACACACTCACACACACTCACACACAGAGAAAGACACACGCGCACACACACACACTCACACACACTCTCACACTCACACTCTCACACACTCACACTCACACACACTCACACTCACACACACAGAGAGAAAGACACACGCGCGCACACACACACACACACACTCACACACTCTCTCACTCTCTCACACTCTCACACTCACACACACAGAGAAAGACACACGCGCTCACACACTCTCTCACACTCACACTCACACTCTCACACACACACACTCTCTCACACTCTCACACTCTCACACTCACACACACACAGAGAGAAAGACACACGCGCACACACACACACACTCACACTCACACACACACACTCTCTCACTCTCTCACACTCTCACACTCACACACACACACACACACACTCACACTCGCACACACAGAGAAAGACACACACTCACACGCACACTAAATATGCTCCGTATGGAGTAAGCCAACTTTTCACTCCTTAAAGCTTAATGTGTGTGATTTTCTTAATGTGTGTGAACCGTCCACGTCTGCCTTTCGGTCATTCAAACAGGTGCTTTGTATATTCTATATCTCAGATGTATATTGTATTTATTTAATATGTGTATATTCTGTTGTGTGTGTGTGTATATATATCATATTTTTATTATGTAATATAAATATATTGCATATGGTCATGGTTTACATTTAAACAAAATATGTGCACAAATGAAAGTTTCCAGTATTTTTGTGTTGAAACAAGGGTTCATTGAGAAAGTTTGGATTCACTGCTTTAACAGATAGAGAGAGAAATCATGTCAACTCTGAACAAATGTTCAATATTCTCCAAATATTAAGTAAAAGACACTTTTATTTGTGTGTGCGCGTTTACACACATCTGAAGCGGTGCTGCCGCGGGAACAAACGGCGACCGATGTCACACCTGTCCTCATCCACCCGGCCTATCGCTATGACAACTTATGTGATGCGGTCACCATAGCAACAGCTGAATCCCTAGCCTTGGCTCCGTGTGAGGACCAGAACCGAGAGAAAGACGATGACCGGCTAAAAGATGTGCCGATCGCATCGCACCTCCAGATCTCTGAAAGCGCCGTCGCACCTTTAGCTTCCAGAGCTGGTAATAGCAGAGCAGAGGCGACTGCTGCTATTTCAGGATGTGTTTAGTTCTTCTTTCTGTCACGACCGCGCCTCCTTTCATGATGGCATCAGGCAGAAACGTCAATTCATTCATCGGCAGCTTAATTATTGTTAAATACACATCGTTTGGACGTCATGACTTCAGTGCAAATGAAAAAGAAACTTAGCATTTCTACCCCAGAGCGACGATGATTGATTCAAAACCACAAGCTTCGTTTGATGCTGAATGTTAGAAAATGATTTTGTATTTATTTTCACAAATATCTAAACGTTTCTATAACAATCTACGTTTACTTAAAGCAAAAATACTTACGTTTTAAGTCTTGTTAGCTGAAAAAAGTATCAAAATGATGTGAGTTAATGCTTAAAACATTTACACATATTAGACAAATGGGTCAGAAAAAGCAACTGAATTCAAAGGAAAAACAAGATTAATTTTGTATTAATATTTTAATGGAATAAAAATGTAAATAATAAATGTAAGCTATTAAGCATTTTTTCTGAAAAGTGTATCAAAACAAAGTGAGTTAATGCTTAAAATAAAAACAAATATTGGCAATTGGGTCAAAAAATCTAATTGATTAAAAGGGAAAACACAATTATTATTCTTGCTAGTGAAATTAATGTACATTTTATTTATTTTGAATTTATTTCATTGTATCATTTTTCAAAATTAGGTGAGTTTTTGTGTAAAATAAGAACAAATATATAAATAAGCTTAATTAAAAAAGAAAACAAGATAATTTTTCTGCATTGGCAAATTTTGTATTTGTTTTTTTTCAAGCAAAAACTTGCATCATTTTGATGCATTTCTCAGAAAACAAGACTTAATATCTTATATAATTTGGATGCCCAGTAAATGTATCTTGATTTAAGAATAGTTGGATATTTTAACTGGAAAACACTTTTCTCAAATGCAAATATCTCCGATCATGCACGTAACTGATCAGGTCATTGCAGACTGTTGAAATGGTTAAATGTGTTCACTGAGTAGTTTTTGATCTGGCACATATAAATCACTGAGAGTGTGTGAGAGTGTGATGTCAGTGCGTTTACAGCATTTGGGCTGAATTATAGAGACACGAGGACAGGCTTGGAATAGTCTATTTTTACGTGGGCCGTCGGCTTCCCCGAGCGCGAGCCGGACCGCCTGTCAGTGAATCTCTCCTCACGTTTGCATCGCTTTCAGCTCGTCTCTATCTGCTGCTGTCACACACACACACACACACACACACACACACACACACAGAATGACCTTTCACTGTTCAGATGTGCACGTGTGTCTGAGGGAAACCCCTGCGTCTGCTGCCAAACGCGTACGTGTTTTCCCCAGCTCGTCTTCTCGCTCGCCCTCGGTACGCCGGAGAGAGAGAGAGAGACGTCTGCGGTTACCATGGTTCCCCCGATATGAGAAGAAAACACAATGACCGTCTTTGTGAAACACACACACACAACCTTTTTATAACGAGACACACTGAGAGACCTAGTGAACTGACTATGTAGGCAACATTTACAGTTTCCAAAGATAGACACCATTTTAGAAAATGCCCCAGTTTAGCCCAAATCTAAGACGTTTGTCTTTGGTAATCCCAGAATTCATTGCAACAAGCTCCATGGGGGAAAATAATAAACTATGGCCCTGTACGAAATAGGTTTTATTTTTTCCCAATAAAATTTCCCCCCCCCACCTTTTCCGTTTGAAATTTTCTTGATTACATTTTATTTATTTTTTCATTTCCTTTTCAATTCCATTTTAATGATTCCATTTAATTTTAGTAATAAAACATGTCTAATTAATTGAAACCGTTAAATTTATTCAATTTAACAACAATTAATTTTTGATTGACAAAAATTATTTTATTGGGCCAATATCAAATCCCTTTAAATTTTTCATGAAACTCAAAAATAAAATTTTTACAACCCAAAAAAAAATATATATTTTATTTTGAATCACATTTTAAGGGTTTCGTTAAATTAAAAAAAGCATGTCTTAACAAAAATCTTGAAATTAATTCAGTTTAACAACAATGCATTATTGTAACTATGTATTATTAACAATCAAAAAGCAACTTTAACAATTTAATAATATATTACAATATTTCCAGAAGGGCCATATAAAATGTTTTTGTTTTTTAAATATATTTTTAATCAAAAAATTATCAACAAAAACTATTTTTTTTTATCACAAATTGTAATCAAATTAAGGCAAACTTAATTTAATTGGTGCATTAAATATATAAATAATAATATTTAATATAAAAATAATGCATTGATTAAATATATAAAAAGTCAATAAGATGAACTTAAGAAATAATGATTTTTATGCTGCTTATAATATTATCTTAGTAACATGCTCGTGCAAGTCAGGATGAAGATAAACAAGGCAATTCCATATGTTTTTGAACAGAGCCTCTTCTTCTCTTGTCTTTAGTAAACATGGAATCACGTTTTAAACCGTTCCTGGTCTCGTATTGGATAATTCATCAGTGCACATAAACAAATGAATGTCAGTCAGCAGTGAAATAACTCTGTAATGAATGTGCGTCTCTCGCCTCACGTCTCTGATGAGCGTGTGGAACATGCAAATCAACTAGTGATGTCATGAATCACAGCGGGTTTGAATCAGCCAATCACGTGTCCTCCTGAGCTCTCTGAACGTTTATACAGCATCTCTGTCTGATGATGCCCAACGCCTCGCTGTGGTGGAGGACACGATCAAATCAAGGGCTCTGTTCACAAATCTCTGCGTAATACTGCGTGTTATTAATATTCTAACATTCAAAATATTAAATCAATGATTCGAATTATATTAGAATGTATTATTAATATTATAACCCATATTAGGAGTGTTGAGTGAAAATATTATTATTATTATTATTATTATCATAAGACCAGCAATGTGCATTTAAAAAAAGAAAAATTATTATTTAAAAAAATATATATTATCCTTTATTTTTATATTCTTTAAATATATTATAATTTAATTTCCCCTAGCTAAATACGTAAATATTATTGATTTTATAGTAATAATATTATATTGTTAATTATTTGAATATTATTCATATTATAAAAATGTATTATCATTACTATTAATATGCATTATTAATATTATATTCCATATTAGGCATGTGGCTTTAGAAAAAAAAAAATATATATATTATTATATTTTTCTCTAGATTTCATCATAATTTAGTTTTCTAATAAACATGAAATTGTATTATTATTATTATCATTATTATAACATAACATAACATAACATTCACCAATAGATTTATCATAATAAAAAATGTGTAATTAACTTAATTAACCAATGTATTTATTATTATTATTATTGTTATTATGCGGAAATGGATTGATCATAAGACCAAGAATGTGCTTAAATTATAAAAATAAAAGGTATTAAATAACTTAATTAAATTATCATTATTATTATTAGTATGTAGTCAACAGGAAAAGTGTGTCTCAAATCCATTTTCTGTAGGCTTTGCTAGTCCATGTGTGTTTGCTCTGTGTCATAGCGCTGCTGCTAACGGCGTCTGTGTTCTTCTCATGATATTTGTGGCAGGCGTGTGTCATTAGCGCGGGAATCCTGCGGCGAGACACACACATGATCAGGACATCTGTCATTACCTGCAGCGTGTTCGTGTGATCTGAGCGTACAGTAGGAAGCACCGGGCTCATGACGTCAGCGACAGCACGTTTACGAGTGATAAACAGATCATATCAGATGCAGGAGATGTGTTTGTATTCGCTGTCAAAAGAAGGGATTTAATGGAAAGCGTGAAATAATAGATAACGTGACATTCAGTTGGGTTGCTTTTCTGGCTGTGTGCAAATAAATAGGATAATCTGATTAATGAGCAATTGCCCTTTGAGTCGATCCTTTTAATGAATCAATCAAACAAACAAACACTCAAGACTAGTGTAATCAATGCTTTTGATTGATTCATTAACTTAATTATCATATAACTCACTTATTGACTGGACGTCACAACATGTAAAGATGAAAAGTAGCCTAGTTTATTGGTAATTATTTATTTTAAACATGAGGATGGTGTTTGTAGTCATTTACAAAAGTTTTAAGTAAAGCATGAAGTTTCAAAAATGTGAAATATTTTAAAATTGAAGTTTTGCGAGGTTTAAGTTGGAAGTTTTAAGTATTTTTAAGATTTAAGTAGTTTAAAAAGCTTGACGTTTGAAGGTTTTAAGTATTTTTTTTAGGTTGACAATTTAAAATGTTTCAAGTTAAGCACTTTTTAATTTGTTTAAAAAGCTTTAAGTTTGAAGGTTGCACATTTTTTAAAAGATGAAAGTAGTTTAAGAAGCTTTAAGGTTTTAAGATGAAAGTAGACTTAAGTATTTATAGATGAAAGCATTTTTAAAAAGCTTGATGTTTGAAGATTTTAAGTATTTTTTTAGGTTGACAATTTAAAACCGTTTCAAGTTAAGCATTTTTTTATTTGTTTAAAAAGCTTTAAGTTTGAAGGTTGTACATTTTTTAAAAGATGAAAGTAGTTTAAGAAGCTTTAAGGTTTAAAGATGAAAGTAGACTTAGGTATTTATAGATGAAAGCATTTTTAAAAAGCTTGACGTTTGAAGGTTTTAAGTATTTTTTTAGGTTGACAATTTAAAACGTTTCAAGTTAAGCATTTTTTTTATTTGTTTAAAAAGCTTTAAGTTTGAAGGTTGCACATTTTTTAAAAGATGAAAGTAGTTTAAGAAGCTTTAAGGTTTTAAGATGAAAGTAGACTTAAGTATTTATAGATGAAAGCATTTTTAAAAAGCTTGATGTTTGAAGATTTTAAGTATTTTTTTAGGTTGACAATTTAAAACCGTTTCAAGTTAAGCATTTTTTAATTTGTTTAAAAAGCTTTAAGTTTGAAGGTTGCACATTTTTTAAAAGATGAAAGTAGTTTTAAGAAACTTTAAGGTTTAAAGATTAAAGTAGACTTAAGTATTTATAGATGAAAGCATTTTTAAAAAGCTTGACGTTTGAAGGTTTTAAGTATTTTTTTAAGTTGACAATTTAAAACGTTTCAAGTTAAGCATTTTTTAATTTGTTTAAAAAGCTTTAAGTTTGAAGGTTGTACATTTTTTAAAAGATGAAAGTAGTTTAAGAAGCTTTAAGGTTTAAAGATGAAAGTAGACTTAAGTATTTATAGATGAAAGCATTTTTAAAAAGCTTGACGTTTGAAGGTTTTAAGTATTTTTTTAAGTTGACAATTTAAAACGTTTCAAGTTAAGCATTTTTTAATTTGTTTAAAAAGCTTTAAGTTTGAAGGTTGTACATTTTTTAAAAGATGAAAGTAGTTTAAGAAGCTTTAAGGTTTAAAGATGAAAGTAGACTTAAGTATTTATAGATGAAAGCATTTTTAAAAAGCTTGACGTTTGAAGGTTTTAAGTATTTTTTTAAGTTGACAATTTAAAACGTTTCAAGTTAAGCATTTTTTAATTTGTTTAAAAAGCTTTAAGTTTGAAGGTTGTACATTTTTTAAAAGATGAAAGTAGTTTAAGAAGCTTTAAGGTTTAAAGATGAAAGTAGACTTAAGTATTTATAGATGAAAGCATTTTTAAAAAGCTTGACGTTTGAAGGTTTTAAGTATTTTTTTAAGTTGACAATTTAAAACGTTTCAAGTTAAGCATTTTTTAATTTGTTTAAAAAGCTTTAAGTTTGAAGGTTGTACATTTTTTAAAAGATGAAAGTAGTTTAAGAAGCTTTAAGGTTTAAAGATGAAAGTAGACTTAGGTATTTATAGATGAAAGCATTTTTAAAAAGCTTGACGTTTGAAGGTTTAAAGTATTTTTTTAGGTTGACAATTTAAAACGTTTCAAGTTAAGCTTTTTTTGTATTTGTTTAAAAAGCTTTAAGTTTGAAGGTTGTACATTTTTTTTTAAGATGAAAGTAGTTTTAGAAGCTTTAAGGTTTAAAGATGAAAGTAGACTTAAGTATTTATAGATGAAAGCATTTTTAAAAAGCTTGACATTTGAAGATTTTAAGTATTTTTTTAGGTTGACAATTTAAAACGTTTCAAGTTAAGCTTTTTTGTATTTGTTTAAAAAGCTTTAAGTTTGAAGGTTGTACATTTTTTTTTAAGATGAAAGTAGTTTTAGAAGCTTTAAGGTTTAAAGATGAAAGTAGACTTAAGTATTTATAGATGAAAGCATTTTTAAAAAGCTTGACATTTGAAGATTTTAAGTATTTTTTTAGGTTGACAATTTAAAACGTTTCAAGTTAAGCTTTTTTGTATTTGTTTAAAAAGCTTTAAGTTTGAAGGTTGTAAATTTTTTTTTAAATATGAAAGTAGTTTTAAATAGCTTTAAGGTTTAATGATGAAAGTAGACTTAAGTATTTATAGATAAAAGCTTGAAGTTTGATATTGTAAGTATTTTAAGACTGTTGTTTTAAGAGCTTGAAGTTTAAAGGTGTTAAAGCTGTTTAATGTCTAAGATGGAGTGGGTGAGTTATGAGTTATGATTATGATCTCATTACCTTGCTTGTTTCAATCAGCTAAATGGTTATTTTAGTGTAACTTTTGATCATCTGATGTTATTTCTTCTGGTATTATTACAGTATTTTAAGCAGTGTGCTCTGACTGTACGCTACACGTTTTGGCTAATGTCGTCCAGGTAAACGTAAATGAGCGGTGTGGGTATAGTTTGCCAGTCTCAGCATACCGTATGTAGCCTATTTGTTTGCGTGTGAAACCCAAGTGCCTCTGTTTGCAGTTTCTCTCTCTCCCAATCACACAATCACGATCTCAGCATGACGGCGATGAACTCTGTGTGCGAGAGAGAAATGCATTTAAAGATGCTCTAGTTTCAAAGAGAGCCCTGAAAACTGGATATGACGTTTTGATGTGACTGTAATGGAGTTCAGATCCCTCTGGTCCGACTGCCAGAAGCCCATCGCGCTTTACTGAAAGAGCATGAAATGAATTAAACAGCACAGAAGAGGAGGCGACCATTTATAATGCTCAAAACTCAAAACCAGATTGCATGCTTAGATATTAACACAGGCTCTGTTCAGAAACATGCTGAGCTGCCTTCAAAAAACTGCATTTTACACTATTAAAATTGACTATTTTATGCAAAATATGGGTGTGCTGTCTGTTTTTCACTTACTGTAAATACACAGTAATTCATTGAGTACAAAATAATAAATAATTAATGATAGCTAAAAGCGTTTTCTCCAATATTTTAGTGTGCTACATATTTTTATACTTAAAAAAAAAACTTATTGATGGCGTAGTAGCATTCAGTAGTATATATTGCATATTTTTTATATAAAAAAATTAGTGGTGGGCCGTTATCGGCGTTAACGTGCTGCGTTAACGTGAGACTCTTATCGGCGATAAAAAAAATATCGCCGTTAATCTATTCTCAAAGTTGGGTTGGGAGCTGGGTCTATACTACGCAAGCTATGATGACTTTCACCCTGATATTTTAGCGCGGATGTATACCTAGCCGAATTGCACTGTAGGGGGCGAGAACGAGTCTTCGAACTAGAGGCTCGCAGTCCGTGATGGACAGATTGTTAACGGCTGGTCTATGTGGTAATACAATCGGACAGGACATCTAAACCAGAGGCGATTCTAGGGTGAGTGGATATCCGGGGCTAAGCCCAAAGATCCAAGATCTGCTATTACTTCATATCGATGATTGGCCAGTTTATATGAAGTTTATTATCAAGTGTATATGTCAGTCAGAAGTACGAGCTTCCGTGGGCGGTTCCTGACGGGAGTAAACTGCGGTTCATCATTTTAATGCGCATGAAAACTCAGTGATGATGATGCGTACAGGGCATGGTCATAAAAACATTCGGGGCTTTTCTGAAAACATTTCAGAATGTTTCAGCCCCCTTAGCCCACCCCTAGCGCCGCCCCTGATCCAAACGCTCATTCATCATTCATCAACCTCAAATATGGCTTTTCATCTGAAAGATGTATGTAGTAGCAACTTTACATGGCCGCTCAATATGATGTTAACCTAGAGAAATGTGCGCTATTGAAGTGTTTGTGTGGAAGCGCGTTTGCTGCAGGACAGGCTCCGGTGCGTTCACTTGCTCTTAAAATCTCCGTCATTTTTGGTCATACAGATAAAAGTAGCCTAATACATCTTTCGAATCTGTTAAGACTCTACGTTTATTTGTGTGCACTCAGAATAACAACGAAACGTTGCGCTTTTAAGCAAACAGGATGCGCTTTAGGTCTCATGTGAACTTGAGCGAGAAACTTCGAAACTCGAATATATCTAAAAATACAGTACATAGAAAAATATATCTATAGAGAGTGAAATGTCAAAAAAAAAAAAGAAGACGTGTGTGTTAGCATGGATGATTTACATGAAATTTAATCTGTGCAACACTGTGCATAATAAGATGGCTTTCAGTTCAATATAATAACAAAAA
>CM049817.1:1243922-1246422 GCA_027422435.1 Schizopygopsis pylzovi
ACAAAGAGAGGTTACAGCGGATCTGATCTCACACGGGAGACTTGTGAGGCCTGCGGTGCATGACAAGATCATTAGATACTGCTTACACTCGTCCCGCACACGCTCCACACCAAACAAAGAGCCTGCTACAGTGCCTTCAGAGCGCGTTTGTATTGTCCTGATGCTTTCTGCTGGCTTTGTGCTGATTACAGCCCTCCAGACGAGTTAAAGCCTCATTAGGATGCTAAAACTAAGACGAGAGACCGGCTCCTTTGAGATGCTTTCTAGTGGGGACAGACCGTCCAACGATCATGTCTTTTCACATTCGCCAGCGCTGGTTATTGCCTTCAGCAGGCTATTGCCTACTCCTCTGACTGATCCGTCATTCTAGTGCTTTGTAGCAGCTGCACATCACCAGTTGCATATATGTATGTGTATATGTATGTGTGTATATATATATATATATGTGTGTGTGTGTGTGTATGTATATATGTATGTATATATATATATATGTGTTAGTTTTTTGTTCACATACACATGCACAAACAGGTGCATCTCAATAAATTAGAATGTCCTGTTAAAGTTAATTTATTTCAGTAATTCAACTCAAATTGTGAAACTCGTGTATTAAATAAATTCAATGCACACAGACTGAAGTAGTTTAAGTGTTTGGTTCTTTTAATTGTAATGATTTTGGCTCACATTTAACAAAAATGCACTGAGCACTTTCGGATGAGGCGTTAAAGCGAGGTCCTGACTCTCTGTGGTCATTAAAAATCCCATGGCACTTCTCGTAAAGAGTAGGGGTGTAACCCTGGTGTCCTGGCCAAATTCTCTCCACTAGCCCTTGTCAATGGCCTCCTAATAATACCCATACACTTGAATCCTCATCTCGGATGGATGAGCTTTATCTATGACTCTCTCTCCTCTCCACCTGTAGCTGGTGTGTGGTGAGTGCATACACTTGATTGTCTCTATGACTCTCTCTCCTCTCCACCTATAGCTGGTGTGTGGTGAGCGCATACACTTGATTGGCTCTATGACTCTCTCTCTCCTCTCCACCTGTATCTGGTGTGTGGTGAGCGCATACACTTGATTGTCTCTATGACTCTCTCTCCTCTTCACCTGTAGCTGGTGTGTGGTGAGTGCATACACTTGATTGTCTCTATGACTCTCTCTCCTCTCCACCTGTAGCTGGTGTGTGGTGAGTGCATACACTTGATTGTCTCTATGACTCTCTCTCTCCTCTCCACCTGTAGCTGGTGTGTGGTGAGTGCATACACTTGATTGGCTCTATGACTCTCTCTCCTCTCCACCTGTAGCTGGTGTGTGGTGAGCGCATACACTTGATCGTCTCTATGATCTCTCTCTCCTCTCCACCTGTAGCTGGTGTGTGGTGAGCGCATACACTTGATTGGCTCTATGACTCTCTCTCCCTCTCCACCTGTATCTGGTGTGTGGTGAGCGCATACACTTGATTGGCTCTATGACTCTCTCTCCTCTCCACCTGTAGCTGGTGTGTGGTGAGCGCATACACTTGATTGTCTCTATGACTCTCTCTCCTCTCCACCTGTAGCTGGTGTGTGGTGAGTGCATACACTTGATTGCTCTATGACTCTCTCTCCTCTCCACCTGTAGCTGGTGTGTGGTGAGCGCATACACTTGATTGGTCTCTATGACTCTCTCTCTCCTCTCCACCTGTATCTGGTGTGTGGTGAGCGCATACACTTGATTGGCTCTATGATCTCTCTCTCCTCTCCACCTGTAGCTGGTGTGTGGTGAGTGCATACACTTGATTGGCTCTATGACTCTCTCTCTCCTCTCCACCTGTATCTGGTGTGTGGTGAGCGCATACACTTGATTGGCTCTATGACTCTCTCTCCTCTCCACCTGTATCTGGTGTGTGGTGAGCGCATACACTTGATTGGGGGGGGGGGGGGGGGGGGTAGCTGGTGTGTGGTGAGGCATACACTTGATTGGCTCTATGACTCTCTCTCCTCTCCACCTGTAGCTGGTGTGTGGTGAGCGCATACACTTGATTGGCTCTATTCTCTCTCTCCTCTCCACCTGTAGCTGGTGTGTGGTGAGCGCATACACTTGATTGGCTCTATGATCTCTCTCTCCTCTCCACCTGTACTGGTGTGTGGTGAGCGCATACACTTGATTGGCTCTATGCTCTCTCTCCTCTCCACCTGTAGCTGGTGTGTGGTGAGCGCATACACTTGATTGTCTCTATGACTCTCTCTCCTCTCCACCTGTAGCTGGTGTGTGGTGAGTGCATACACTTGATTGTCTCTATGACTCTCTCTCCTCTCCACCTGTAGCTGGTGTGTGGTGAGGCATACACTTGATTGGCTCTATGACTCTCTCTCCCTCTCCACCTGTACTGGTGTGTGGTGAGTGCATACACTTGATTGGCTCTATGACTCTCTCTCCTCTCCACCTGTAGCTGGTGTGTGGTGAGCGCATACACTTGATCGTCTCTATTTCTCTCTCTCCTCTCCACCTGTAGCTGGTGTGT
>CM049817.1:1251422-1268922 GCA_027422435.1 Schizopygopsis pylzovi
TTCACACTGTAAAACACGGAGTGTGATGGTGTTTTGGGTGTTCAGGGACTCGATGCTAGGGGAATGATAAAATGCTTGAACTGTAAAAAATGCTGTCATAAACATCTAATTTAGGCTTTTATTGACATATAAACATTAGTGCTGTCAAACGACTAATCGCGATTAATCACATCCAAAATAAAAGTTTTTATTCACATAGAATATCTGTGTGTACTGTATATATTTATTATGTGTATATATATATATATATAAATACACACACATACAGAATATATTATATTTAATATATAAACGTAATATATGCTTCTTAAATATATACATGCATGGGTGTGTATTCATATATATATATAGTACACACAGATATTGTATGTGAACAAAAACTTTTATTTTGGAAAAATAAATTAATAAAATGACAAACTGACTCAAAATGACTAAGATTAAGATAAAAACTGAAAATATAAAAATAAAACCTAATGCAAAATATCAATGAATAGTATAGAAATAATATTTAAAAACACAAGTTGAAATGTTGGCAGTATTGTTAAGAGGTTGTAAATATATTTATGCACATATAAAGATGCATTGAGAAGCTTCTGAGATTCACTCTAGGTGTACATGTGAATAAAAGCCTAAATTAAACATGTTCATCGTATAAAGCTGTTTCACAAGACTTCAGTTAAACGGCTCGCTTCATATGGATTTGCTTTAGGATCTTTTTGGATGTTTTGGTTACTTGGACTTTCAATGGAAGGACTGAAACCATTCAGGATTCATTAACAAATATCTTCATTTGTGCTTCAAAAAGTCTTTTGGGTTTGGAACGACACGAGGACATTTTCATATTTTATCTCTTTAAGTTTGATGTAGTTTATCGTTTATGTAGTTCAACTTTAAATACTTTGTTAGATGCCAAATGCATGCATGGAAATGTAAATGTGTGCATGGTTAAAAATGACCCATAAAAAGCAATGAAAGTCCATCCGGCTTGTGCACTTGTCATATGAGAGCTTTTGAGAAGCTGTAAGTCGTTCACTCTTATCATACTCTAGTGTAGCTCTTAATCAGTCACGTGACATGTATTAGCCGATGACATTGAATTGAAAGCAAGTGGGAAGGAGGGTTTGAACAACATGAGAATGGCCAGTTTCATTTCGACTGAATTATAGCATGGAGTTATAAATGTAGCATTTCCTGGTCGAAGCTGATATTTCTTGGAGATCTGAGCACAAGATCTAGCACAGATTGCCTGTTGCCACGGAGATAAGTGTGCGAGGAGACAATAGTGAGAATGAGAAAGTGTGCAGGGATGTGCGTGCTATTTACACGTGACGGTTTTCAGGGTGAACGACCCGAGGATGCGGTCCGAACAATGGGAAAACTCTTAGACAATTAGGCCTTTAATTGGCTGTCCAACTGTTTTTAGCACAGAAATACACGTGTGTTATGCTCAGTCAGAAATGCATCTTATCTGAGTCAGGTGAACCTGTAATCAGTCTAATTATACAGAGCTGACTAAGCTGTATGTTTGATATTACTGACCTTTAAGCCATCACCGTGTTTTCACCATCAGTGGGGATAGTGTTAACTAAATCTAAAACTATGAATAATTGTTGAATAATTGAATTGTTGAAAAATATGAATATTTTCTACATGTAAATGTTTTCATGATCAGTGTTGCTAATGTTAAAATGCTAAAGCTTGTATATATATATATATTTATTTTTACATGGCTGTTAAGTGAAATAAAATTTTAAGTTAAAATACAAAAATGTCTAAAACTGAAATAAAAACGAATTGGATAGATCGATAGAAATATACATTTTATTTAAAAAAATGCCTTGGCAATTAAATGAAATCACTAACTAACTTAAGTAAATCATTTAAGGTTCATTTGAAATACTGCAATAAAAACTAATTAAAGCCAAATTAAATATTCTTAACATATTATAATATTAAACAAATCAATAAAAATGACAAAAATAAATTGATAAGAGTTATTTTTAACGTTATTTTTAAATGTTAAAAGGACAAAATTAATAAAATAACTGAAATTATGATGCAAAAAAATATAGATTTTATTTTTACATATTTTAGCATGGCTGTTAAGTGAAATAAAATGTTTAAGTTAAAATACAAAAATGTCTAAAACTGAAATAAAAACGAATTGGATAGATCGATAGAAATATACATCTTATTTAAAAAAAAAATGCCTTGGCAATTAAATGAAATAACTAACTAACTTAAGTAACTAATTTAAGGTTCATTTGAAATACTGCAATAAAAACAAATTAAAGCCAAATTAAAATTATAATATAAAAAACCGAATAAAAATGACACAAATAAAGTTATTTTTAAATGATAAAAGGACAAAACAAAATGAATAAAATGACTGAAATTATGATGCAACCTAAAAAAAATATATATATATTATAATATATAATACTATGAAAAATATTACAATACTATGAATATTGAAATAGCACTGTAATCGATTGAGAAGTGTAAAAATGCATATTTTATTTATGGAAATGTGTGGAGATGAAGTGATGCGTCGTACAAATGACAAATAGTTCTAATATAAACATTGTCATGTGATATTATACATTTATCGATCTCGCTATGCATCATTTCTCATTGGCTCTTGTTTTAATCTCACAGATGTCGTATTATTCTCATGAATACATTATTCAAGCTGTTTTCCTCGTGGGGATCGTTAGTTTGGTCTCTCTCTCTTCTGATGATCTCGTTCGTCCTGTGTTTGACCTCTCACCTCCGTCTCTGCGTCCCAAATAAGCAGCTGTCGTTTCTCACCGTTTCCCAGCAGTGCTGTCTGCCGACTGCAGCGCAGGAAGTGACATCACCATGTCTCCGGAGGAGCGGATACCCATGCGGCGAGAACAGGACCGTCACACCGAAGCGACCTGCTTCCTGCTGGCCGCCAGCGACTACACCTGCACAGCAGACGCAGCCAATCGCAAAACAGGTACCTGATCGACCAATCACAGCCCTCCGTTCTTCACATCAGCATATATCCCGCCAATCAAAACCCATTTCATCCCTTCCCGTTGAATATCTGCCATTAATTCATCCACTTACATCAACATTCACTCGTGGATGGAAATGAAGGCCTGACAGTTCAGAAGAGACTCATTAATTACTACCATGATGCATAATTACTTCAATACATTTTAAATATATATTGTTTTACATAATTAAAATTAGATTTTATACAT
The DNA here is from genome assembly GCA_027422435.1 of Schizopygopsis pylzovi. Classification (NCBI taxonomy): domain Eukaryota; kingdom Metazoa; phylum Chordata; class Actinopteri; order Cypriniformes; family Cyprinidae; genus Schizopygopsis; species Schizopygopsis pylzovi. The sequence goes on from CM049817.1 coordinate 1,254,656, forward strand.
AAATTACTACCATGATGCATTTTTCACAACTTAAAATGTAAATATATATATATTACAGCAATGAGAATGTTTTTTATATTAATTACTACCAAAATGTGTAATTACTTTACAATTAAAATTTTAAATTTATAATGATTTACAGTAATAAAAAATATATTTTTACATAAATGTATACTATAATGTATCATTTTTACAATTACATTTTTAAATATATATTGTACTACAGTAATTATATTTTTATTTTGCATGAATTACTACCATGATGCATAATTACTTACTAATTTAAAATGTAAATATGTTGCATTACGGTACCAAAAATTAGATACATTTTTATCATGATGCATAATTAATTCCCCATTTATTGTACATCTGTTTTTATTTTGCTCTCCTAAACATGCATCTTCCGTTAGCTTGCTCTGTTTTCTGGTTTGCATGTTGCATTGCTTTGGCTGTTGTGACTGAACTATTAGCAGCGTGACCCCGTAGCCAGGCAGATGTTGAGCGCCTGAGGCCACACGCCGCACTGTTGGACACACAAACGCTAGGCTAATAACCCTCCTGGGAGGTTAAACGTGTGTGTTTGTAAGGTCAAGCTCTGTCACAGCCTGCCGTCCCTCAGCACAAGCAGAGCGAAAGGCCATTAGAAGGTTACAAACAACACACTTACACTAACACACACTATGACTGACAGCACACACACACACACACATCACACACATACACACTCACTCACTTTCACGACACTCACATCACACAGACACAGACACAGCACACACACACACACACACACACACACACACACACACACACACACACACACACACACACACACACACACACACACACTCACTCACACTCACTCCACACACACACACAGACACAGACACGACCACACACACACACACACTAACACACTCACACTCACATCTCACACACACACACAGACACACTACACACAGACACACACAGACACACATCACACTCACACTCACACTCTACCACACACACACACACACACACACACACAGCACACACACACCAACACACAACACACACACACATACACACACACACACTCACACTCACACTCACACACACACTCACACTCACACTCACACTCACACTCACACACACACACACACACACACACAACACACACACACACACACACACGACACAGTACACAACACAACACACAACACACACACACACACACACACACACTATATACAACACACTCACACACACACACACACACACACACACAGACACAGACACAGACACACACATACACACACATAACACACACACACACACACAACACACACACTCTCACACACACACACACCACACACAGCACACTACACACACACACACACACACACACACACACACACACACACACTCACACTACAACACACACATACAGCACACAACACACACACACACACACATCACACAATTGAATTTATTTGTTTGTTTGTGTATTTATTTATGTAATTATCTTTTTTGTGTATTTTATTTCAAGCGTCAGGACAGCAGCTCTGATATGCTAGTTTTATCTTTTTTTTTTTTTTTTTTTTTTTAAAATATATATTTGATCGAAAATTATATTATCATTAAAATGTATATTTGATCAATTTTTATTTATAAAATATAATTTATTTTTTTATATTTATAAAAAATATTTAGATGTGTATTTAAACAAATATTTATTTAAGAATGTAATATAACTTTAATACACACATTACTTTTTTTAATAAACATCTTTAATATAATTTTATAATAATATCTTATATAATAATTTATAAAATAATAATGTATTTTATGCTAAATTATATTATCATATGTTTATTTATATACTAATTATTATGTATTAATATATAAATAATTTATTAATACATTATTTATATCTAAATGTCAAATAAAATAATTATTTGTGTATATGTATATATTAGTAAGATTATTATTATTATTATAAAAATTATTACATAAAACATAATATTTGATCCTTTTAAAATATATATATATATATATTTCAAATTATTTATATAATTGTATAATTATAATTAACAATGTAATTATACATATATTTATTATATATGAATAACTATTATTAATAATACATACTAATATATATATATATGTGTATATTACAATATTTGATCTCAAGCATCAGGACATCAGCTCTGACTCATAATGTACTTTAATGCATAATATATTGTGACATACATGAACATGATATGGTACAGTACTGATTAATATGATCATCGTTCCATGACGTGTAAAGCACATTCTAGCGTTGCATGTATGGACAGGACCGATACTGTGCACTGTTTGTGCATCGATGCTCAAACTCTGTCCATAAGAGACTTGCAGAAATGAGGCGAGGTTTGTGCATTTCCATCCAGACTGGCTTTTAAATAAACCTTTCCATCATCATCATCATCATCATCTTCATCATCATCCTCATCATTAATGCACTGTGTTTTACTCTTGCTGAAGTCATTTGTTTAGGAACTGATATGCTTTGATCATTGAGCAGTTTCTCACAATCACTGAGTGCATGATTTACACACAAACCGTGTTCAGTCATCAAAGCGTCTCAAATGAATCCTCCAGACGTCTTGATGGTTCTGATGGCTGGACGCAGTGAATGTGACGTGTGTTTGTGTGCATGTGTCACGTCTCACGCCGTCTCGTGTTTGTTTTGTGCTCTTCATGTTGTGTCTGAAGGCTTTGACAGCGTCTCTCTCCAGTGACCTACAGCTCTCCTGCCCCGCCCATCTGCGGAGGCCACGCCCACTCCAGATGACTCCGCCTGCTGTGGGCGGGGCTTTACATTATCCTCTCCCTCTATGAATATAGAATCATATAACGTTTGTACAAAGAGGTAAACCTCACAAAATTGTTATAGAAAAAATTACACAATATCATAAAGAATATCATAAGTTATATTTTGCATAATGAAAATTAAGCCTATTTTTATTTTTGCATTGCACATTAAAATAATGGCACCTAAAATCTCATTATACAATCATTTTATTGTATTTTTGTATTCGTATCTGTTTACAAAACTTTTGTTTTGCATTGTGACATTTCAAATAAACACATTAATTAAGACTGTAAAAATTTAAATTATATCAATTATTACCTTTATTCATAATTACTTTACCATCGAAATTGTAAAAATAAACTGTTACACTGAGAATGGGATTTATTTATTACTATATATTCATAATAACTTTGTTACATTTGAAATATATATTGTATTAATGTATTGTAAATTATATTTTTTTCACATAAATTACTACCATGATGATTAATAATTTAAAAATGTAAGTTTTTATTAAACACTGTATTACAGTAGTGAAATTATTTCACAATGTTAATTTTAAGTATATATTGTATTACAGTATTCTTTAAATTACTACCATGATACATTGCCACAATTTAAATGTAAATATTTTTAAACAATAATTAATAATATTATGATATATGATGATGTCATTATATGTTGTTATTAAAATATATATTTGATTTATTTGCATAAAATTTGGAAGGAAATATGAGCTTAATTGATATGAAAATGTCACGATGCAAAAAAATCATAATATTTTCTTTATGAACTTAAATATTTAGTTAATTTTTTTTTTTTTTTTTTTTTGTCATTAATTAAAAGTCATTAAAAGTGCCGGTAATTTAGGTTTTATTTCAGTTTTCACTTATATCATTGAGATGCAATTATAGTTTTTATTAATATTTTTAATAAATTTTTATATTTTATTTGTAGTAATTTTGTTGTATTTCTGACATTTTTATTCGTTTTATATATCCATGTAGGTTTTTATATATTTCGTATTTAAATGCTAGTTTTTATTAATATATTCACTTGGTTATTATTTGATATTTTCTGATTTCATTTTAATTTTAGTTAACATTTCAGTAATTGGTGTTTTTATAATTGTTTTATTCATTTTATTTCAGTTTTTGTTTAGTTTTATTATAGTTTTCAGTTTTAATATCACTTACTGATACTTTTATATTTTTTATTAATGGGTTCTTATTTTCTCTTTGCTATTTTAATTGTAACTTTAGTTAACTTTTATTTAATTAAATTTTAAATTTTTAACATTTCAATTAATTAATTAATTAATTAATTAACTTTAGACAAGACTTTAATTTGGGTATAAGTTTTTTTCTCTTCCAAAAATCGGGGGGGGGGGCATTATTATTGACAATAATAAAATTTTCTTTAATGTAGACATTTGCATGTAGAAATTAATGCATACAATCTCAGTCTTTAGAAGATCTAAATAATCAATTAAGAGAATACATTTTGCCTACAGAAAATGAAAGCAGACATTACTTACCTAATTAGAGGTAGTTGTTTTAATTGGAGGGGTTGAATAATTAGGAATAATTAAATGAGATTTTGTAAAACATGCCCATGGAGTTTTGATCTCATGTTGATTTGATCTCACTCTGTTGATGTAAACATTAAATGCATCAGAGTCATATTTATTTCTATTCATGCTTGCAGAAACATTCATAGTCATACACACGGTCTGATTGAAAATCTTTCATTATTAACTACAGACCCGAGTCATTCATCTGCATCCTCTGACCTGTGTGTCATTCATGTGTGCTGTGTGTGTTTGTAGCGAATGCTAATTCAGAGATGTGTCCTGAGCATCATGCCAGTGAATCTGGAAGAGACGGTTGCTAAGCAACTGATGTGGGGAGATTTTGTGTCACGCATCCTCGGCATAAACTTCATGTAGCACTTTGTGTCCACACCCTGCGCAGTGTGTTACCTGAACAAGTGCATCACTGATTATCTGTCAATCCAGAATATATGTGTGTATTTAGAGAAATATGATGTTAGGGTCAATCTCACTGAGAAATATCCATGTCAAATTTCAGCCCAACATTCAAAGAAAAAAATTGCATTGTAACATTTTCATAAGTATATTTGATTTAATGTTTACTGTGATGCATAACATCTGTTTTTTATTACTGTCTGGACACAATGATTCAAAATTCAGTATAAAATGCTGTCAAAATAATGTCACAATGCAAATTTAATTTACCCAGACGTTGTTTGCATATAAAAATGATACCTCTTTTATCACGTAGCACATCGTTAATAACAATTAAGCACATTTTCTTTAATGCAGAAAATGCATATTTGTAATGCATAAAACATAAATACAAACAATACTGTCCAAATACATTATATTAATGCAATTTTCCTTTTTTCATGCAAAATATAATTTCTTATTGTATTGAAAATGCTATATATTTTGTCTTTAAAAAATTAAGAACAAATTATAAATATTGAAGCTTTTGTGTAATTATATAGACACACAATGTTAAAAGATTAATGCATAAAAATGATAATTTGCATGTCACATTTAGCTAACGAGAAGTAAGCACATTTTCTTTAATGTGGAAAATAAGTGTAATGCAATTTCACACAAAAAATACAAAGTACTGATAAATGAATGCATAAAAATGAACCAATTATATTTTGCATAATGAAAAATAAACCTATTTTTGCATTGCGCATTATGTTAATGACAAATTAATAACATTTTCTGAAATGTTAATTCACTGTAATGCATCAAATCTCATTACACAAAGATGTTATTATTCTGGTTTATAAATATTCAGTCCCAAAAATAGTACGAATGCAGGACCACAATGCAAATGACAACAGTCCTAAAAAAAATAGAATTTCCATTTTTATTCATACAAAATATAATGTATTTTTATTTCAGGGTGATATTTGACCCAGACTTTTTTTTTTACATTATTCATAAGATTTACCAGTTAAAAGATGCAATATATTATTTCTGAGAGAACAAATGGCAAATATTGAAGCTTTTATCTGATTATATAAACACACAGTATTCGTAAACAAATGCATTAAAACATGAATCAGTTATATTTTGCATAATGAAAATTAAACCTATTTTTTATCTTTGCATTGCACATTAAAATAATTGCACCTAAAATCTCATTATACAACTCATTTAATTGTATTTTTGTATCTGTTTATTGTATAAAATATGCACAATCAAGTCTTGGTTAATTACACTTTTTATTTATGCAAAATAGAATTGTACTTTTTTTGGTAGAAATTTGACCTAGGTATTATTCATGAGATTCACCTGCTAAGACGTGCATAAATTATGTCTCAAAAATGTCTTTTTTTTATTTGAAGAAATGGCACGTATTGACACTTATTGACTCGGTACTGATGCACAGGATGTTGTTGCGTTCGCAGCTACTGTATCACCTCTGGCTGACGTACAGTTTATATCGGCCAGAGACGGGGAAGGCGGGGCCAGCAGAGACTCAGATGGATTTGATGAATTGGATTGGACAGTCTGGAATAGAATAAGCCTGTGATTGGACAGTTCTGAAAGCAGAAACCTCACTTACGGCTCGATCGGACTTGCTCGTGTCCTGTGGATTTTCACGTTTTTTTCTGTGTGGATAAAGACTTCACGAAATGGATAGTGAAACTTTTCCTGCTTCAAACGAGTCCGTTCAATGTGGCATCTGTATAAAGGACACACATCCACCTGTGGCTTCCCCTGTGTGTGTCAGGTAGCAAATCAAACACCCCTCGAACCCCCTGCCAAGTCCTCTGTCATTGCAATAAGTGTATTAAGATGTGTAGAGGCACAAGTGTTAAAAAATGAAGTATTAGTGTATCGAATATGCTAAACTGCAGAGTAGAGAGAGAGTAAACATGATAAGTTTAATAAATGTGACCTTCAGTCATTCATGCTTTTTATTTGCTCTAGTATCTCTGAGATTCATTGTCTGTCTGTGTGTATGTTTGTATGTGCGATGTTGATCTCAAGCGGCACACTTGTTCAGCCAGAAATTAACATTTACTCATCCAAGATGGAGAGGAGTTTTTCCTCATCAGATTTGGAGAAATGTAGCATTGCATCACTCGCTCAGCAATGGATGCTCTGTAGTGAATGGGTGCCGTCAGAATTAGAGTCCAAACAGCTTATAAATACATCACAATAATCCACAAATTATCCACACCACTCCAAGTGGTGCGCCAAGGAAAGTGATGGAATGCTATATTTCTTCAAGTCTGATGAAGAAAGAAACTCATCTACATCTCAGATGGCCTGAGTTTGAGGAGATTTTCCTCACATTTTTATTTTGGGCTGAACTAGTGCTTTACAGACCTCATGAAATGGCTTCAAAGCACATTTTTAAATAATCACTATGCTTTCATTTGCACAGCTGCATTGATCCCAACTCTGCACCATTGGTTGAGTCCCATATCAAGCTAAAATAGTTTCAACATTTATACCTAAAATGTTATTAATGTGTCTTCTGTAATGTTCATTTTGTCAGGTTTTAATGTAAATGAGCAGATACGAAGCCACAAAACCTCGTCTTGAATGTCTTTGAATGTGTTGATTTGTCCCCGTTTCCTGGTCCCAGTGCAACAATCAGATGTGATGTGCAATAATGATGTGAAACAAAGCTGCACCGATTCACACTGTGATTTCAGTTCAGTCCGTGACAGACGCCGCAGCAGAGCCTCTGAAAACACAAGCGCGGCACGGATTCTCTCGCTCTAATTCGAACCTTTCTTTTCCTTCAGCCATGGAGAGATTAGAGCTGTCACATCAGTGTGTGTGTGTGTGTGTGTGTGTGGGGGGGAGTCTGTGTGCGTGTGTGTGTGTGTGTGTGCTGTGCGTGTGCTGTGTGTCTGTGTGCGTGAGCGTGTGCGGCTCTGTCTAGTCTGTGTGCGTGTGCTGTGCTGTGTGCCTGTCTGTGTGTCTGTCTGCTGTGTGTGTGGTGTGTCGTGTGTGTGTGTGTGTCTGTGTGTGTGTGGTGTGCGTGTGTGTTCTGTGTGTGTGTGTGTGTGTGTGTGTGTGTGTGTGTGTCTGTGTGCGTGTGTGTGTATGTGTGTGTCTGTGTCGTGTGCTGTGTGTGTGCGTCTGTGTGTCTGTGTGTGTGCGTCGTGTGTGCGTCTGTGTGTCTGTGTGTGTCTGTCTGTGTGTGTGTCTGTGTGTGTGAGTGTGTGTGTGTCTGTGTGTCTGTGTGTGTTGTGTGTGTGTGTGTGTGTCTGTGTGTGTCTGTGTGTTGTCTGTGTGTGTCTGTGTGTGTGTGTGTGGGAGTGTGGGAGTCTGTGTGTGTCTGTGTGTGTCTGTGTGTGTCTGTGTGTGTGTCTGTGTGTGTCGTGTGTGTCTGTGTGTGCTGTGTGTCTGTGTGTGTGCGTCTGTGTGTGTGCGTGTGTGTGTGTGTGTGTGCGTTGTGCGTGTGTGTGTGTGTGTGTGTGTGTGTGTGTGTGTGTGTGTGTGTGCGCGCGTGCGTGTGCATTTCATGAAACCTGTCAAGAACATGTCCAGGTCACATTTCACTGCAAAATCAAAAGAAGACTTGAATACTTTTTTTTTTTTTGCTTAAAGTAAATGAAGTCTATTTTAAGATCAGTAAGGTTTTTTTTTGTTGCATTTTGACATATTTAATATACGAGTACAATATTGTTTTATTTATAAACTGAAAGCAGTGCTAATAGAAACATGAATTAGTACTGAATAATATATAAGCTCTGACAAAAATAAAAACCCACTACCTTTCAAATATCTGAGGTCGAGTCAAATTTTTTAATGATTATGCTCTCCAAGGCTGCATTTATTTGATCAAAAATACAGTAAAAAATATTATTACAATTTAAAATACGTTTTTTAAAGTATATATTGTAAAATACAATTTATTCCTGTGATGGAAAGCTGTATTTCCAGCATCATTCTCCAGTCTTCAGTGTTACATGATCTTCAGAAATCATTCTAATATTCTGATTTGCTGCTCGAGAAACATGATCATTATATCAATGTTGAAAATAGTTGTGCTTTAATATTTTTTGTGGAAACTGTGATGCATTTTTTTAGTAGTCTTAACATTATAAAAGTCTTTACTGACACTTTTGATCAATTGAATTGAATGTGGCCTTGCTGAATAAAAGTTATATAATCTAATTGTGTTTGTTTGTGTCATGGTGCACACATTGAGGATGAACGAGGAACACGGAGACGAGGATGTAACTCAAATTAACAGTCTTTAATGTAGACATCAGGGCAAGACAAGACAAGGCCGACACACAGGAGCACTCGGGGAGTAACGAGTAGAGCAGACAAACACAGCTGGACAAGAATGAACTAATAATGACACTTAATAAACATAACAAATAAGGACACAAGTGGCGGGAACACAAGACACACACGACAGAAGGCTGACAGTTTGCTTGTTTTTTTTTCAATGAGAATTGTCACTAAAATAGTCACAATACAACAAACCTTATTGGTAAAAAAATTGCATAATTTTCTATATGCATAATTTGTATTTAATTTTGGGGGATTTTGGGTTAAATATGAGCTGGACAAGTCCTTGACAGTGTGTGTGTGTGTGTGCGTGTGCGTGTGTGTGTGTGTGTGTGTGTGTGTGTGTGCGCGTGCATGCGTGCGTGTGTGCGCGTGTGTGTTTTTCGACCACCCACAGAACTTAAGATGATAGTATTCTTCATTTGAATATTATCTGCTGCTTTAAGAATCAGGGGACCATTTCAAATATGACAAAAATGTAAAGGTATATATATATATTTTTTAACTTAGATCTTGTATTTTTGTGTCTCATTGTCAGTCCCACGGTGTATCTGTATGTCCACTCTGTGCAGACTGTGAACCTGGACTGTTTTTATGTTTCAGTGATTGGAGTTTTGAACATGTATTGTGGAGTCATTTGTCGGCCTTTTGTAGTGCATGCAAAGACCCATGGTCAAAATGTAAAGACTGCGTCTGAAGAATATGTAGAGATGCAATGTGAGACAGTCGGATAAACATATTAACCTTGTAAAAAAACAAACAGCATTCTTTTCTTTCTGTTTAAAACACACTGCATCGCCTGGACTGCCCAGAGGAGAATGATGTTTCTCAGATGCTGCTCTTTCATAGCACAGAGTTTTTCTTTTAACATTGCCTCAGATGTTTCTATAAAATAAAATATAAAAGCTAAACCGCACTTTTTAATCTCACAATTCAGACTTTTTTCAGTAAAGTCAGAACTGCAAGATATAAAGTCAGAATTGTAACATTTGAACTTCAAAGGGAAAAAGTAAAAAATACGAGATAAATATTCAGATTTTCGAGTTTATATCTCATAATTCTTACTTGCAATTTAGAGTTTAAATCAGAATACTGAGTTTGTATCTCACAATTCTGACTTATCAATTCTGACTTTACATCTCGCAATTCTGACTTTACATCTCGCAGTTTTAACTTTACATCTCACAATGCTGACTTTACATCTCACAATGCTGACTTTACATCTCGCAGTTCTGACTTTACATCTCGCAATTCTGACTTTACATCTCGCAATTCTGACTTTACATCTCACAATGCTGACTTTACATCTCACAATGCTGACTTTACATCTCGCAGTTCTGACTTTACATCTCGCAATTCTGACTTTACATCTCGCAATTCTGACTTTACATTTCTCAGTTTTAACTTTACATCTCGCAATTCTGACTTTACATCTCGCAATTCTGACTTTACATTTCTCAGTTTTAACTTTACATCTCGCAATTCTGACTTTACATCTCGCAGTTTTAACTTTACATCTCACAATGCTGACTTTACATCTCACAATGCTGACTTTACATCTCGCAATGCTGACTTTACATCTCGCAATGCTGACTTTACATCTCGCAATTCTGACTTTACATCTCGCAGTTTTAACTTTACATCTCGCAATGCTGACTTATCAATTCTGACTTTACATCTCGCAGTTTTAACTTTACATCTCACAATGCTGACTTTACATCTCACAATGCTGACTTTACATCTCGCAATGCTGACTTTACATCTCGCAATGCTGACTTTACATCTCGCAGTTTTAACTTTACATCTCGCAATGCTGACTTATCAATTCTGACTTTACATCTCGCAGTTTTAACTTTACATCTCGCAATGCTGACTTTACATCTCGCAATTCTGACTTTACATCTCGCAGTTTTAACTTTACATCTCGCAATGCTGACTTATCAATTCTGACTTTACATCTCGCAGTTTTAACTTTACATCTCGCAATGCTGACTTTACATCTCGCAATTCTGACTTTACATCTCACAGTTTTAACTTTACATCTCGCAATGCTGACTTTACATCTCGCAATTCTGACTTTACATCTCGCAGTTTTAACTTTACATCTCGCAATACTGACTTTACATCTCGCAATCCTGACTTATCAATTCTGACTTTACATCTCGCAGTTTTAACTTTACATCTCGCAATGCTGACTTATCAATTCTGACTTTACATCTCGCAGTTTTAACTTTACATCTCGCAATGCTGACTTTACATCTCACAATTCTGACTTTACATCTCGCAGTTTTAACTTTACATCTCGCAATTCTGACTTTACATCTCGCAATCCTGACTTATCAATTCTGACTTTACATCTCGCAATTCTGACTTTACATCTCGCAGTTTTAACTTTACATCTCGCAATTCTGACTTTACATCTCGCAGTTTTAACTTTACATCTCGCAATGCTGACTTTACATCTCGCAATTCTGACTTTACATCTCTCAGTTTTAACTTTACATCTCGCAATACTGACTTTACATCTCGCAATCCTGACTTATCAATTCTGACTTTACATCTCGCAATTCTGACTTTACATCTCGCAATCCTGACTTATCAATTCTGACTTTACATCTCGCAATTCTGACTTTACATCTCGCAGTTTTAACTTTACATCTCACAATTCTGACTTTACATCTCACAGTTTTAACTTTACATCTCACAGTTTTAACTTTACATCACACAATTCTGACTTTATATCTCGCAATTCTGACTTTACATCTCGCAGTTTTAACTTTACATCACACAATTCTGACTTTATATCTCGCAATTCTGACTTTACATCTCGCAGTTTTAACTTTACATCACACGATTCTGACTTTATATCTCGCAATTCTGACTTTACATCTCGCAGTTTTAACTTTACATCACACAATTCTGACTTTATATCTCGCAATTCATCCTTTGCATAAACCCACCATCCTTAGTTACTGTTGCGATCTCAAACAAGCCATGCCACTCTTACAAGACAGAACAGGTTACTTCTAGTATGAAAGGGCTCAAGGGATTTTATAAGAAATTCAAACAATAAATACGGTTTTGTGGCTCTTTAGAATGTTGTGACATCATTATATTGTATAAGTTCAAACACGTGAACTGATCGTCTTTTCATATTTACTTATAAAGCGCGTAATGAACACCAGAACGTATTTTATTTCAACCGCGGAAAAGAATGCACACCATTTTTCAAGTTTAGGCCCATGGAAGTTAATCTACTCTCCTGGTTTGTTTGTCGGACAAGATTCAGCGTTATGATTGATCAGATCGCCTGTCAATCAAGCTCTTTCTGAAGGGTCATTTCTGACTTCTTCTGTGAATCCTGACTTCATATCACAAATCTGAGAAAAAAAGAGTGAATTTTGAGACAATCTCAAAATTGCAAGAAAATGAGTTAAAATGTTGCAACTGCCTTTATTTTATCTCGTGGAAAAAATCTTCCTTATGTCTCTCCTAAAATTAATGAGAAATAAAAACAGACACAAGTGAGTTTTGGCAAGTGTGAAGATGAAGATAGCCGTTCAGATCCTTCATAGTGAGATCTCTGGCTTTTAATCACAGACTTTAGGAATAGAGCACTGTTTGAGACACTGTCGAGATCTCTTCTCAAACTCTCGAGGACAGAGGTGTGCATTTGCAGCAGTCTTTTTCTTCTGAGAAACATCTGAGAACTTCAGCAAAAGTTGTTTGCTTTGCATGTACCGCATTGCTTTCTTGGAGACACATTTGAGAAACCAAACAAACCTACACTTGATGATTTCTGTGCTCGTCGTCTTCTCTCCTATCAGCTTGATGTAGGTCTTCTTCTGTCCTGTCACTACGGACACTGTTGCCATGGTGGGAAACAAAACAGCAGGGGGTGAGTTTGTGTTTTTTAGGCCACAGACCTCCCATGAGCGACCGTATACGTAACGACCAGGGAGGTGCTGTATACATAACAACTCATTCTCTGCACAAACCCGCTTGTGAACAGACTGAATTGAAGAGCATGAATATTACATCTCTGCTCTTCTCTGTATGAACCGCGGTGTGATCTACAGCTCCACACACTCAAACTGCTTCTAGATGAGATCATGACTTTGGATTGCATTGCATTTTCAACTGTTGCATGTGGAACAAGTGTGATTGGAAATATTGTGCTTCTTGTTGCTGAAGCATGTAGCATTGATGATACTAGCACTTATTTATCCCAGTGCATGTTTCAAAATATTTATCCATGCCTTAATGCAGTACATTTATGATGTCAAATTTTATTATGAAAAACAATGTAAGAAAATAAGTAGTAGAGCTATTTTGACATCTTACAATAAAATAAATGAAGCAATATAAAGCGAGCACGAGCTAACAAAGTACGTTCTCAAAGTTATAAACAAACATTTTCAAGTTTAACAGTCTGACATGTGACAGAGTCTAGTCAAATGTATTTTTTAAATAGCGCTTTTCATAATACACATTCAAGTAAAGTGTTACCGAAAGGAATAAATGTTTGTAATTATATTAAAGGGATGGTTCGACCAGAAATGAATATTTTCTGAAAATGTGCTCATCCTCAGGCCATCCAAGATGGAGATGAGTTTGTTTCTTCATCAGATTTAGAGAAATATAGCACTGCATCACTTGCTCACCAATGGATGCTCTGCAGTGAATGGGTGCCGTCAGAATGAGAGCTGATAAAAACATCACAAGAATCCACAGCACTCCAGTCCATCAGTTAACATCTTGTGAAGACAAAAACAAATCCATCATTAGGATGTTTTCAACTTCAATCCATTGCTTCTGGCTATAATCCATAATAACTCTTTCTCTAGTGAAAAAGTCTGAATCAGGAGAGAAATCTGCACCGATCAAGTGCCGTTTATCAGTGAAAACATCTCTAAACTAATATGTGGGTGGATTTTGATGTGAGACAACAGGAGATTTTTCACCGGAGGAAGCTTTATTATGGATTATAGATTTATGTATTTTAGCCAGAAGCAATATTTTAAAATTAAAAACATCCAGCTTAAATTAACAACAATCAGCTTTTGTCTTATCAAGATGTTAACTGATGTACTGGAGTGGTGTGGATTATTGTGATGT
>CM049817.1:1271422-1328922 GCA_027422435.1 Schizopygopsis pylzovi
ATTCATGCTCTATTATGCAGTGTTAGCTGTGTTTGCCTCGGGAGACCGAACTAGCAGCTTATAACATCTCGACATCGCCCTTCGCAAGCATGTAGAGGTAACGTAAGGTAAATTATTTGCATCATTGCATTGGTGGTTAAAATGAAGCTTTGACGGTTTAGCAAAAGGTTTTGCACAAATGAGCCAAAAAGACAGTGGTGCAGGGTGTGCAATATCATCTGCGATAATATAGTAATTGTTGTTTTAACGATGTGCGATTTGACATTATCAGTATTTTGCCAAAAACCAAACAAATCACTCTAAACAGTGTGCCGTGAAATCTAGTAACGTTAGATTAGACTAATCCGCGTGCGTATGGAGTGCTTTCTTTCACTGCGTGATTCAGTCTGTTAAATGCGTTTAGAATGATCACAAAATTGAAGATATAGAAGCAGAAAATGTATATATTTATATAATTTAATATAGTAAGTCAACATAACATGAAGAATGCCGTTTTTCTCAAAAAATCACCATGATTACATATTGCCTGTTTTTGCTCTATTTCGACAACAAAAATAATTCCAAACACAGTTTTGCGTCTCTGACTCTGAGCAATGACGTGTTTCATTCCTTGAATTAACCGTTTAAATTATTCTGTTCAATCCCAATGACTCTCTTATCAGTGACTTGCTGACACCTACTGGTGGTTCTAATTTAACATTTAAAGTATCTTTTTATTTTTGTATTTCAAATGAATATTTAACATTTGTGACCCTGGCATGGAGCACAAAACCAGTCTTAAGTCGCTGGAGTATATTTGTAGAAATAGCCAACAATACATTGTATGGGTCAAAATTATACATTTTTCTTTTATGCCAAAAATCATTAGCATATTAAGTAAAGATCATGTTCCATTAATATATTCTGTAAATATCCTACTGTAAATATATCAAAACTAAGAGCTTAATTTGAACAACTTTATGACTGCTATAATCCAATCCCTTTTCTCTAGTGAAAAAGTCTGAATCATGGAGAGAAATCTGCACCGATCAAGTGCCGTTTATCAGTGAAAACATCTCTAAACTAATATGTGGGTGGATTTTGATGTGAGACAACAGGAGATTTTTCACCGGAGGAAGCTTTATTATGGATTATAGATTTATGTATTTTAGCCAGAAGCAATATTTTAAAATTAAAAACATCCTAATGATGGATTGGTTTCTTACAAACACGCAGCTTTTGTCTTATCAAGATGTTAACTGATGGACTGGAGTGGTGTGGATTATGATGTTTTTATCAGCTGTTTGGACTCATTCTGACGGCACCCATTCACTGCAGAGGAAAGTGATGAATGCTGCATTTCTCTAAATCTGATGAAGAAACAAACTCGCCTATATCTTGGATGGCCTGAAGGCGAGTACATTTTCTGCAAACATTTAGTAAAATTTTCTTTTAAGAGTTTTTTTTTTTGTTGTTGCATGAATGAACCCTTTAACAGACATAAAACACAGAGACAGTCATAAATTGTTAACTCTCACCCACGACCACATTTGGATCCACGTGCTGTAACGGCAACCTGAATCTGTTGCTATGAGACGGACTGCTTCATTAGAGGAAGCAATGTAGTGATGAAGGCTGTGTGTGTGTGTGTGTGTGTGTGCCCGTGTGCGTGTCGTGTGCGTGTCTCGCTGTAGTGTGTGTGTGTGTGTGTGTGCGTGTCTCTGTCTGTGAGTGTGCGTGTGTGTGTGTGTCGTGTGTGTGTCTCTGTCTGTGTGTGTGTGTGTGTGTGTCTTGTGTGTGTGTGTGTGTGTGTGTGTGCGTGTCTCTGTCTGTGAGTGTGTGTGTGCGGTGTGCGTGTGTGGTGTGCGTGTCTCTGTGTGTGTGTGTGTGTGTGTGTCTCTGTCTGTGTGTGTGTGTGTGTGTGTGTGTGTGTGTGTGGTGTGTGTGTGTGTGTGCGGTGTGCGTGTGTGGTATGCATGTCTCTGTGTGTGTGTGTGTGCGTGTGTGTGTGTGCAGCGATATCTCGTCTGCATGATTGTATTAGATTACATCAAACAGAAAACAGATATGTTGCATCTTGAGCAGTTTTCAGTTTAACAGAGTGAACAGAATAACTAGAAACATAAACACATGTGATTAAAATAAAAAGCAACACATTAAATAAAATTAGATATAAATAAATAACACATCTGACAGTACAGTGCTATAGTGTGTAAAAAATAACATAGGAGGAAATAGAAAAAAACATTACGTCATGTAATCGGAACTAAATATTTCCAATTCATATTTTACACATTTATAATCATAACTTTTCTCAGTGTTAATGGGGTCTTTATACACAAATATATATAGAGGTGCATTTAGAATTTTCCCCTCACATGAAGATGATCATATTAAATTAGGGTCCGTATCATTTAAAGATTGAAAGCCCCTGTATAGTTTATATAGTTTATAGCGATTACGGCCAGCGGTTGTTGAGGTGATTTTACATGAACGGTGGTGTAATATCACAGCATGACTGGTGTGAAAATAAGAGCCGTTACTCCATTAGTGTACACATCATTTAAGCACTTCATGAGTGAAGTACAACAGAATCCAGCTGAGAGGATTAGTGTGGCTCATATTAACAATCACATGCTTAAACACCCATTACTGTCCTCAGACGGAATCTGTCTGGTCAGAAAAGACTATGGAAAGTGAAGTGTATGAATCGGACAAAGCCTATTTCAGGTACAGATGGGAAAGATGCCTGTAGTGGATTCCAGCTTCTGTGATGAACGACCTTCGAAGGCTGGTTTTTGAGCCCGTAAATCACGACTTCAAACCACGACTTTGTAGCGTTCCAGGCAAAACGGCATGAGCGCAAGGAATTGAGCGTGTGTATTATTTATTATTATATTATTATTAATTTGATTGTAACGTTATATTGTCCTAAAGTCTATTTTTCACGTGTACTACTTGTATAAAAAACACTGCATCCGTAGAGGCCGCCATTGTTGTTTCACGGGCTATGTGACGTCAGAGCGCAGGGGTACGAGTTCATGGGTAGAAGGTTGTAAAAACACGGTTACGGGTTGCCTGGAACACAGCTGATATTCCCGGACGATACAGATACAGAAGAGAGGAGAGTGTAGAGGTCATTATCTGGCACCAGCGGTCAGCACAGAGCAATCTGATCCCAGCATCAAGAACATCAACCAGAGCTCTTCCTGGCATACGCCGGCACGCTTGCAACGATTCTTGTCAAAGTTATTTCAGAATGTTCTCTGATCCTTAAAATGTCTTAATGTTTTTGTGTGTGGTTCTATTCAAACGTTAATGGAACATTCGGTTTAAATATTAACGGAACATTCCATTTGATCATTTTGCAAGCATTATGAGAAACTTAGAAACAAGCAGCAATATTTAAAAGACAGTAGACGAACGTCAAACTGAAATGTTTCAGAAAAAAAATCCTTGTTGTATAAATTACATGTTTTTTGTGCTAAAATTATTAGTTCATTTTTAAAGCCTTAGACGAACATCCAACTAAGACATTTCAGAGAAATGATTGAGTGATGAATGATTTCGTGCTAAAGTGTTGAAAACATTATTAGTTTGTCTAACATTTAAAAAACATTATGTGAACATCCAACTAAAATGTTTCAGAAAGAACAAACCATGAACATTGTACTGTAAATAGCATTTTTTGCCAACATTTTTTTTAAAATACTTAATCATATCCACAAAAAAAACATTCCATGAGTGATGTTTATATAACGTAATTTGTAATAAGGTTTTGGAAGCAATATTAATTTGTCGAACACTTGAAATCATTAGATGAACATCCAACTAAAATGTTTCAGAGAAACATTCCATAAATAAAGTATAGATTATGTTTTTAGAATGTTATTAGTTTGTCTAGCATTTAAAAACATTAGACGAGCAAAATAAACAACCAAACTGTTTCTAATTAAAGTTCCATGATGGAATATAAATAATGTTTTTGTGCTAATCCTTTGAGAACATTATTAGTTTGTCTGATTTTTAAGAAACATTAGATTGGCATAACCACGTCAGGTCTTGAATCGGTTCCTAATTTGATAGACTCGTCCGGCTTCTGTCATCAGTGTTTCCCAGACGTCCGATCCGTCTGCTCGTGTTCACGCTCCGTCTAGAGCAGCAGACTGTGAACGCTGCGGGCCGTCAGACCAAACACACTGTCTGAAGAAGCAGTGCACACTGTAGCATCACACTGTCTGAAGAAGCAGTGCACACTGTAGCATCACACTGTCTGAAGAAGCAGTGCACACTGTAGCATCACACTGTCTGAAGAAGCAGTGCACACTGTAGCATCACACTGTCTGAAGAAGCAGTGCACACTGTAGCATCACACTGCCTGAAGAAGCAGTGCACACTGTAGCATCACACTGTCTGAAGAAGCAGTGCACACTGTAGCATCACACTGTCTGAAGAAGCAGTGCACACTGTAGCATCACACTGTCTGAAGAAGCAGTGCACACTGTAGCATCACACTGCCTGAAGAAGCAGTGCACACTGTAGCGTCACACTGTCTGAAGAAGCAGTGCACACTGTAGCATCACACTGTCTGAAGAAGCAGTGCACACTGTAGCATCACACTGTCTGAAGAAGCAGTGCACACTGTAGCATCACACTGTCTGAAGAAGCAGTGCACACTGTAGCATCACACTGTCTGAAGAAGCAGTGCACACTGTAGCATCACACTGTCTGAAGAAGCAGTGCACACTGTAGCATCACACTGTCTGAAGAAGCAGTGCACACTGTAGCATCACACTGTCTGAAGAAGCAGTGCACACTGTAGCACCACACTGTCTGAAGAAGCAGTGCACACTGTAGCATCACACTGTCTGAAGAAGCAGTGCACACTGTAGCATCACACTGCCTGAAGAAGCAGTGCACACTGTAGCGTCACACTGTCTGAAGAAGCAGTGCACACTGTAGCGTCACACTGCCTGAAGAAGCAGTGCACACTGTAGCATCACACTGCCTGAAGAAGCAGTGCACACTGTAGCATCACACTGTCTGAAGAAGCAGTGCACACTGTAGCATCACACTGTCTGAAGAAGCAGTGCACACTGTAGCATCACACTGTCTGAAGAAGCAGTGCACACTGTAGCATCACACTGTCTGAAGAAGCAGTGCACACTGTAGCATCACACTGTCTGAAGAAGCAGTGCACACTGTAGCGTCACACTGTCTGAAGAAGCAGTGCACACTGTAGCGTCACACTGCCTGAAGAAGCAGTGCACACTGTAGCATCACACTGTCTGAAGAAGCAGTGCACACTGTAGCATCACACTGCCTGAAGAAGCAGTGCACACTGTAGCGTCACACTGTCTGAAGAAGCAGTGCACACTGTAGCGTCACACTGTCTGAAGAAGCAGTGCACACTGTAGCATCACACTGCCTGAAGAAGCAGTGCACACTGTAGCATCACACTGTCTGAAGAAGCAGTGCACACTGTAGCATCACACTGTCTGAAGAAGCAGTGCACACTGTAGCATCACACTGTCTGAAGAAGCAGTGCACACTGTCTGAAGAAGCAGTGCACACTGTAGCGTCACACTGCCTGAAGAAGCAGTGCACACTGTAGCATCACACTGTCTGAAGAAGCAGTGCACACTGTAGCATCACACTGTCTGAAGAAGCAGTGCACACTGTAGCATCACACTGTCTGAAGAAGCAGTGCACACTGTCTGAAGAAGCAGTGCACACTGTAGCGTCACACTGCCTGAAGAAGCAGTGCACACTGTAGCATCACACTGTCTGAAGAAGCAGTGCACACTGTAGCATCACACTGTCTGAAGAAGCAGTGCACACTGTAGCATCACACTGTCTGAAGAAGCAGTGCACACTGTAGCGTCACACTGCTGATAGTCTTATCAAATCTTGTCACTTCAACTCTTTTAATTCTGTTTCCTTATACTCCTGTTTGCAAATTCAGGAGGTGAGAAACAAAACACCTTAAATATATATAAATGTTTACGCAAATTATGCATATTTTCTTATTTAATAATTGCTATATTTTATTTTCAAATATAGAATTTATATTAAAGTTTATATTTAAAATATATGTTTATTCAGATTGATATGTAGTTAGATCTTTTGTTGTTCTTAATAATTAAATAAATGTAACATAAATAGTAATATTTAAATATTAAAAGCACATTCAAAAGCACAGCAATAATATTACATAAAGAAAATGTTATTACAAAACATGAACTAAAATTCAAATGAAAACTTAAATTATAAATAAACTAAATTCAAAATATGAAATAAAGTATATTGGTGTATAAATGGTACTAAAATAACACTAGTCACCCACAAGCTTTCAAAGTTGCCCATGTTTTCTGTGCAGTGTATATATATATATATATATATATATATATATATATATAATGTGTATTTGTGTTTTTGTTACGTTTGGTGTCATCTGTGCTGCTGGTATACACTCTCTTTGTTAAGTAAACGTTGGTTTAATAACTCAGGCTCATGTGTTTGTACGAGGTGGTTGGTGTTTGTGAAGTCTCCTCCATCTCTTACTGGTGATAGACACCTCATGCTTTATTCTGTGATTAATCTGTGCTTCTCCAGCTCCATTCGTTTAGGGAGGTACTGTCCCGGTTTATGACAAACCGCTCGGCCCGTTCATCCGTATCCTCCTGAGACCCAGCAAATAAAATTCATTTTAGCTTCCTTTACATCATTTAGGTGTTAACTGCATAAGAAACATACAAAAGAATTGTTTTGATTTTTAAAAATAAATTATTTTATTCATCAAAGATGCATTAAATTGATCCAAAATTACAGTAAAGACATTTAAAATGTAAAAAAAAAAATGCTTTTCTTTTTAAACTTTCTGTTCTTCAAAGAATCCTGAAAAATTAAATGTATAATGGTTTCTACAAAGATTTTCAACATGAATAATAAGAAATATTTCTTGAGCAATGAATCCGAATATTAGGATAATTTCTGAAGATCGTGTGACACTGAAGACTGTAATGATGCTGAAAATACAGCTTTGATCACTTTACATGTATATTCAAATAAAAATAGATGTAATAATATTTCACCATTTTTGGCAAACAGAAGAAACGTCTTTCAAAATGATTTTAAAAATCTTACCAACACCAATCTTTTCAATGATAGTGTGTAAGAGTTTTTCAACACCGTGACACACATCTTTACACTAGATGTACATGAAGCATAAACTGTTATTAAAGATATTGCAGATGATATTTGGTAGTATTTACTTCCAGATTGAGCAGAATAATGAAAATGAAGCATAGCTATGGTCAACGCAAGCTTGATTTCATAAGGTAATAAATCAAACTGAACAAAGCCTATTAGAGTGACAGGTGAGCAAGGGAAGAGATGTGTTTGTCTTTCTGTGACAGTAAGAGTGAATAATGTCTTATCCATCACATTACTGACACTCAACAGAGATCAATGGACGTTTTATTGATTGCAAGTCAGCAGCAATGACAAAAAGAGGTTGAATTGACAGATCTTCACTGCTAATTGAGCTGAAATGTCTCCTTTCACGTAAAGCGAACACAACTCAGATGACCTGTTGACTCACAAAAGCATTACAGGGTCATCGATGAAGGATTTCTGAGCAGCGTCGCTCCTCTTCACAAAGTTTGAGCTGTTATAAAGATGTTTGTCCTCCATCCTGCTCAGCCTTCTGGGTAAATGACTTTAATTAGCTTCGTTTAGCCTCTCTGGTAGACTGGATTCATTAGTTTTATCAGCCTTGTCGCTTTATTATTCCACCTGCAATTACCCAGCGGGCCGCACGCCTGACCTCGCCGTCCCGTCAGAGGACAAGCGGGTCATGACGGAGGGCAGGTGTGTGTCTCGGGCTGATTTATGTGCAGGGTTTGGTGTCCCTTTTGTGGAGACTTTAAAGTTTAATTAAACCTCTATTTCTGAAAAGTCCTACTAATTACTTCCTTGAATGTGATTGGTTGAGTTAACGATGATTTAAAGTCTGAAAACACTGGAAAGTTGCACTGCTTGTGAAACTGTGAGTACACCAGTAGGTGGTGTCAAGTGAGAGTCTTTATGAGTGAATCATTGAATCACTCACAAACGATTCATTCAAACACGCAGATTCATTCAGGAACAAATCTAGTGGCTGTATTTGTTAGTGTGTCATTGAATCATTCATTCAACCAATTTGTTCCAAAACACTACAAGAACAAACACTACAGGAACAAACACTACAGGAACAAACATTACAGGAACAAACACTATAGGAACACTACAGGAACAAACACTACAGCAATACTACAGGAACAAACACTACAGGAACACTACAGCAACAAACACTACAGGAACACTACAGCAACAAACACTACAGGAACAAACACTACAGGAACACTACAGAACAAACACTACAGCAACACTACAGCAACAAACACTACAGGAACAAACACTACAGGAACAAACACTACAGGAACACTACAGCAACAAACACTACAGGAACACTACAGGAACAAACACTACAGCAACACTACAGGAACAAACACTACAGGAACAAACACTACAGGAACACTACAGGAACAAACACTACAGCAACACTACAGGAACAAACACTACAGGAACAAACACTACAGGAACACTACAGCAACAAACACTACAGGAACACTACAGCAACAAACACTACAGGAACACTACAGGAACAAACACTACAGCAACACTACAGAAACAAACACTAAAGGAACAAACACTACAGCAACAAACACTACAGGAACAAACACTACAGCAACAAACACTACAGGAACACTACAGTAACAAACACTACAGGAACACTACAGCAACAAACACTACAGGAACACTACAGGAACAAACACTACAGGAACAAACACTACAGGAACAAACACTACAGCAACAAACACTACAGGAACACTACAGCAACAAACACTACAGCAACACTACAGGAACAAACACTACAGGAACACTACAGCAACAAACACTACAGGAACAAACACTACAGCAAACAAACACTACAGGAACAAACACTACAGGAACAAACACTACAGGAACAAACACTACAGGAACAAACACTACAGGAACAAACACTACTAGGAACAAACACTAAAGGAACAAACACTACAGCAACAAACACTACAGGAACAAACACTACAGGAACACTACAGCAACAAACACTACAGGAACACTACAGCAACAAACACTACAGCAACACTACAGGAACAAACACTACAGCAACACTACAGCAACAAACACTACAGGAACAAACACTACAGAAACAAACACTACAGCAACAAACACTACAGGAACAAACACTACAGGAACAAACACTACAGGAACAAACACTACAGGAACAAACACTACAGGAACAAACACTAAAGGAACAAACACTACAGCAACAAACACTACAGGAACAAACACTACAGGAACACTACAGGAACAAACACTACAGGAACAAAAACTACAGGAACAAACACTACAGGAACAAACACTACAGGAACAAACACTACAGCAACACTACAGCAACAAACACTACAGGAACACTACAGTAACAAACACTACAGGAACACTACAGCAACAAACACTATAGGAACACTACAGGAACAAACACTACAGGAACAAACACTACAGGAACAAACACTACAGGAACAAACACTACAGGAACAAACACTACAGGAACAAACACTAAAGGAACAAACACTACAGGAACACTACAGGAACAAACACTACTGGAACAAACACTACAGGAACAAACACTACAGGAACAAACACTACAGGAACAAACACTACAGGAACAAACACTACAGGAACAAACACTACAGGAACAAACACTACAGCAACAAACACTACAGCAACACTACAGGAACAAACACTACAGAACAAACACTACAGGAACACTACAGGAACAAACACTACAGCAACAAACACTACAGGAACAAACACTACAGCAACAAACACTTACAGGAACACTACAGGAACAAACACTACAGGAACACTACAGGAACAAACACTACAGCAACACTACAGGAACAAACACTACAGCAACAAACACTACAGGAACACTACAGGAACAAACACTAAAGGAACAAACACTAAAGGAACAAACACTACAGGAACAAACACTACAGGAACAAACACTACAGGAACAAACACTACAGGAACAAACACTACAGGAACAAACACTACAGGAACAAACACTAAAGGAACAAACACTACAGGAACACTACAGGAACAAACACTACAGGAACAAACACTACAGGAACAAAGCCATGGCTGCAGCACCCCCCGCCGCAAAACCGGGCCTGAGATATTCCTTGTACCCCTCGATCATCCCCAATATAGCCTTTTTGATTTTTGTGATAGTAAATTGTGTGTGGTTAATTATAGGCCTATATTAAACTGACCAGAAATATGCTGCAATATTTGTCTTGCACGCTTCATGGTGCGTGTCCTGTGCCCTCATCTCCCCCTCACTGAATTTCATGCGAAATATACATGCGAAAACATTTTTAAATTCTGACTTGTAAAAAATATTTACGTCTGTGCTCTTTTTATGAGCTGTCTACAGGAAGCTTTCAAACTTCTCAAGACGACAATAACACTACAGGACTCTTTAACTGCGCCAGTGGCTGCAGCACACCGCGCCGCAAGACCACTGTAGCCTAATGTAATCTATTAACCACGCAAATCATAACATTTTAGGCAAGTAACCTACCATATTATGGCATCAAATATTTAATAAGACTGAATTTGTATTTAACCTGATCACGTTTGATAAAAAAAAAACATGTCCACGATTATTGAAATGTACACTATCAAAGAATATCACGAGTCTTTCTTAGCACGCTCTCCAGTTAAGCTATAAGTGAAGATGAATTAATCTCTTATGTTGCCCTACATCTTGCACTTTGTTTTTCTGAACTTTGGCATATCAACGATGTTAATATTGAGTAAATTCCCCTTAAATAATAGAAATGAAAGAAATTATTTAAATGCATGACTTGAACTAAAATCACAAAATATATTGGTACGTATATAACTCTGTCTTCATTCATTTGTATGCTTAATCTATAAGAAGCTTTGGGCTCGCTTTAATCATTACACTGTCCAAGTGATACAATTGGCTAAACTCTAAAAAATAACTTGAGGAAACCAGTTACCTCTAAGATCATTAACGTGCTCAAATCCCTGTAACTTAATTGTTATTTACTTAATAATTTAAGCGCAACGGGTTTCATAAATCATTTTAAGTTGCCAACTTATCACTTTTTACCAGTATTATGGCATCAAATATGTCTAATAAGACCCCAATGTGGCCCCGCCCCTAGCATCAAGCCCTGCCACGTTTGCATAAACAAAACAAACATGTCCACGATTATTGAATTGTACACTATCAAAGAATATCACTGAATAGCAGCGAGTCTTTTTAGAGCTCTCCAGTTAAGCTATAAGTGAAGATGAATTAATCTCTTATTTGAGTACATTTGCACTTTGTTTTTCTGAACTTTGGCATATCAACGATGTTAATATTGAGTAAATTCCCCTTAAATAACATTAATATTAAAGAAATTATTAAATGCATGATTGAACTAAAATCACAAATATATATTGGTTCGTATATAACTCTGTCTTTCATTTGTATGTTAATCTATAAAAGTTTGGGCTGTTTAATATTACACTGTAAAGTGATAAATTGGCTTAACTTAAAAAAAATTGAGGAAACCCGTTACCTTAAGATTATTAACTGTCAAGTTCATTTAACTTAATTGTTATTTACTTAATAATTTTAAGGCAACGGGTTTCCTAAATCTTTTTAAGTTCAGCCAACTTATCACTTTTTACAGTGTAGGATATTGTCTAAAATACCCCAATGTGGCCCCGCCCCAGCATCAAGCCCCGCCCACCAGCAAAACAAAACCATAAATGTTTACTCTCAACTTCAAGAGTTCGAGTTATAAATAAATATAGATGTGAAGTCAAAGCAAGCAGGTTTAAAGCAAACGAGAGCGAGTTTAACGCTTACAGGCTTCCGTACACCGGCCGCCGCAGTGTCTTCTGGGATTTCTAACGGCTCGATTCTCTCAAGTCTGCACTGGATACATCCTCGATATCAAGAACACATCCGGGCACTTTCATGCGTCCTCTGTACTTGTGTTCTTGAGAACTGGAACTGGACTTCGACGGTCGAAGATGACGTAGAACGAGAACACAAGGACGCGAGATCGCTTAAGAACGCATATTGAGAAACAGCCACTAATTTATTCAGAAATGAAGCAAGTCACTGTCTTTATGAATGAATCATTGAATAATTCACAAATGATTTGTTCAAACACACTGAATCATTCAGGCACAAACTAAGTGACTGTGTTTATGAGTGAATCATTGAATCATTCACAAACAGTTTCTTCAAAAACACTGATTTGTTCAACAACAAGTGACTTGTCTTACGATCGTTTTTGTTCAGAAACTAATCAAGTGAATGCACTCTCGCTGACAATTTGGAAAATGTTTATTTATTAAACTAACATTCAGAGATAAATGCATACATTGAATTCGCAGTCTCCAAACCACTATGTTTACACTGTGTAAGTAGCATTACACGTACTCTAGTGTATCCTGCCTAGTGCCTACTTGAGCCTGATTAAAGCTGCTGTGTGGATGTGTTCAATGGTCCAGACGGGAGATATTGCATCATTTATAGTGCTGGCGACAGCAGGATCCTTGACCAGCCAACAGGAGTGTGTCTAACCGTAGCTCGAGAGTTTCTGCAAGCGTTTCCCTTTGTCACAGTCACGGGAAACCAGCACTAAGTGGCGTTTTAGATTCAATCTGAACAAAATCTCCTAGAGAGATGGTGTTGAATAACAGCTTCAGGCTAATAGATGCTCGAGCAGATGAGCAGCAGAGCGAGAATCTCCGAGTCTGTATATATTATTATATCTGAAAACCAGCAGCCATTGAATTTAATAAGTTGGGTTCTGTTGTAAATTTTAACATTAAATATTATAATACTGAGACCATTCCCTGCATAGTGCACAGCAGGTGTCCTCCAAATAAATGTAGGGCGCTATGATTTCTGAAATGTGGAATATGTCGACGGATCCCAGAATCAAGTGGAGTTTACTGTATAAATTTGGCATATTTGGATGAATAAATCAGAGGTTTAAATAAGGCTTAAGGCTTTAAATATTGTCATGCGATTCAGCCTTAAAATTTGCCCAGAATAAGGATTTTTTGAGATCTTTAGTGCAACGATTTGATCTTAAAGTGCGTTGGTTTGACAGCAGAGCTCACGTCATCGTGTTGTAATGGTTGTTGAAGAAAAGCGTATTACTCTGTTCTGCTCTCTGTCGAAAGAAGAGCGTTGTATAAGAGCCAGACCGAGACTGAAACTTTCATGAAGCTTCTTAAATACTTGGAGGTGAGAGAAGAAAGGCTCTAAGAGAGAAACACAGCAGGCTTTTTTCTTTTTCAGACTGTAAATGTGTGTTCGTCGTTTCCGGCAGAATTCTCGAGCAGACGTCTGCATGCATCACTGAGCCGCTTCTGCAGCTGGCTTTAGACAGAAACAATGGAGAGATGATTCTTTTATCTGCGGTTGGCATTAAAAAGGACTCATGTATCGCCAGGACGGTATTTGCCCGTTTTGAGATTATCAGCGCTGGTTTTGCCCGTTTGGAAGCGTTTCTTGTGTCAGATCCAAAGTCTACCGAGAGCTTTGTCAATGGATAATCCACAATTTGTATGAATAAAATAAAGCCTGGTTTAAGATTTTGTGCATATTGAGAAAAATAGCCATCATTTTATTTTTGTGCAAAAAGTATAATTTCATTTAATTTAGAAATATGATGCAGATTTGTTGATGTAAAAAATTACTGAAGGATTTACTAACAATTTTCACTCAAAAAGTCCCATTAATTTGACAAATGATAACAAAGAAATGACACATTGAATTAAAATTATGAAGTAAAAAGATTGAAATTGTATTTTCTTTTAAAAGGTGTTCCAATAATCTTTAAAACGTTTAATCCAATAAAATATTTGAGTACAAAATATATATGCAAACTATGGAAAATACACATTGAATCATTGAAAAACCATTATAGTTTTTTTTATTAATATTAAACGTTATTTTTATATTTTTTGTTTTCCTTTTAAATTGTTACGATTTTAGTTTTTAGTATTTTGTTTTAGTAATACGTGTTTTGTCTTTTTTTAAATATGTCTGTAGTTTTTTATTTCAATTTTAGTTATGTTAGACTTTAGTTTATTGTAGTTTAGTTGGACTAAATTAAAATGAAAAATGTTGCCTTGGCAACTAGCTGAAATTAAATACATTTTTGTCTTATTAATTTGATTTAATGTTAATTATATGCATTTAAATGTTAAACGTTCTGTTTTTACTGCGTTTATTTTATGTTTTACTTTTTTTTTTGCACTGAATGTGGCTCTTTATTGCAGATTGTACAAATTATGAATGAGTTTCTAGTTCCCAGCATGCAGTGGGAGAGTAAATGATGAAATGAAGTGTTATTTATGTGTTTTTGAACAAAACTGAAGAATGATTCATGTTTAATGTCCCTGTATTTGGGGTGTCGAGGGGTTTCTGATATGATTTTGAGTCGTTAACAGTGTTTATTGAGGACGGATGTTAAATGTGGCAGTGATGTGACTGTCAGATGATGGAGAGCACAATGATCTGGACGGGTCACACATTCGATGAGGTCAGACTCAGAGGTGCGTCAATCATTGACATGCCATTTGTAAAGGCGGTTATGAAGAATTGCGTGTCCGTCTTTAACACGCACACATCTATCAGTTCTGAAGGGTTTTTGACGAGGAGCGTTAAGAGAAAATAGCTTCACCAACGGCCTCAACAATCAACCTCAACAGCCCGAGTCAGAGAAAAACATCAGGTCAAGAGAATACAGTCAGATATAGAGGCATTAGCTTCTGTCCTTCGTTATTGAAACTACAAATATCTTTAAATGACCACAAATATTATGACAGAATTTGCCCTTTTTACTTTATGTCTGTCCATCAAACTCTAGAGTTATGACTAAAGAAGCCTATTCACTGAGATATAATTTTAATTGTGTGTATATATATAGTTTCAGTTGGTCACTGATGGTTTACGGTCATCACTGAGGTCAGTATTAGTCCGTGTTTTGTTACTGTGATTGTCTCCTCCATTGATGGCATCTTAGCGGGCAGCATTTTCAGTTCTGCCATCTGCCCGGCCTCCTCTCTCGCTGTCATTAACACCTTCTTTTTATAGCGGAGAGAATGGTGGGCGGACGAGTTTAATGCCCTGAAACCGCTGTTGCACGACGTTTCTCTGTCCAAACACAATGATGCAGTCACTCCCTCGATGATGTTTCCAGAATCAGTCTGTAGTGCATCTCCTCATGCTGTTACTCTGACCGTTTCCTTCATTTAGAAATCTGTGATTTGTAACGTGAGACCATAAAAGGAAGATCGAAGCATGCCAGGAAGTTCCCAGAATCCCTAAAAGCTGCATAGCAACACCCTAGCAACCACATAGCAATGCTCTAGGTCCGGAGAATGGCAGGATGAAAATATTTTCTTATAACCCCTGACAACAACAAAGCAGCATCCTAGCAGAAGTGTGGCAGCATGCCAGAAAGATCTTAGGACCCCTAACAGCTGCATAGTAACACCCGAGCACCGTACCTGTCAACATTTGGGAACAAACATTTGGGAGACCCGCACCGGGGGGGGTAAGAAGGGTGATTGCATGTAAAGTGGGCCGCTTAAGTTTGATTGTACTGTTTAATAGGTTTGCACTTTCAGAGCATAATGCTCCGGTTACTGTCATAACCTCAGTTCCCTGAGAACGGGAACAAGACATCACGGAGAATTCTCCGTTATGGGAACTCCTTCCCTTCAAACATTTCTGAAGTCCTATTGGCTCACGCCACTCAATGACTGGCCAATTGTCACGAAGTATGCAAATACTGACAAGCTGAGAGGCAGTGTAAATGCGGTGCCCATGATAATTACATCAGAATTGTTTCCTCCACTATTTTTAGATGCATTTTGTCGATAGAAATGTGTTATTCAGTGCTGTAATCTGAGCAACCAGCTGAAGTTGGACGTGCATGTGGGCAGACCCGACTAATCGATAATGAGAATCGTTGTCGATGATTTTCATAATCGATAATAATCGATTTTATCGATTAGTTGTTGCAGCCCTACCATGAACAACTGCATGTTAGCAACCACATTGCAATGCCCACTAGTAGAAAGAAATATAGCATGCCAAAAAACCTCTTAGACCCCCTAACACCTTGCATAGCAACACCCTAGCAACCACATAGAAACGACCACTAACAGGAAGAAGGGTAGCATTCCAAAAAACCTCTTAGAAACCTAGCAACTGTATAGTAGTGCTATGGCATTATGTAAAACTCTGGTGTATGGAAACTTACATTAAAAAGCACAATTACATTAATAATAGGTTTTATTTATAATTAGGT
This sequence comes from Schizopygopsis pylzovi, assembly GCA_027422435.1. Taxonomy (NCBI): domain Eukaryota; kingdom Metazoa; phylum Chordata; class Actinopteri; order Cypriniformes; family Cyprinidae; genus Schizopygopsis; species Schizopygopsis pylzovi. The sequence continues at coordinate 1,287,919 of CM049817.1, forward strand.
TTGATCTGGGAGTCTGATTAGCTGTGCCTCAAACACATCTGAGAGAGGAACAGACCAGTGCATGTACAAGCCCAGCGATAGTTTTCTTTCTCAGCACATACAGCCGTGACCAGTCCTATTAATACATGTGACATAAGACAATAGCATGGATGACCACAACACACACTCACACACTTCATCACAGGTCACACTCTTATCTCAGATAACACGCTCGTTGGGTTTGGTTACATCATTTCATTTTATGTGTTAGTACAGTTTTTTCAGATCTTTGTTTGCTAATGTACTTTTAGGACTTATCAAATAGCTCTTTATATGTGAAATGAAAACTGTTATGTGTTTAAATGCATTTATTTGTCTGTTCAGAACAGGTCATTTTTTCCGTCGAGTCTTAATAAATCATTTGAATGGATTACAAAAATAAATATTCATGAGAACTGATATATGAACGTCAGAGGCTGGAGGAAGAGATTACATCCCTAAACAGATGGAGAATCAGTGATAAATAAAACACTCTTTATGCAGCACACACACACACACACACACACACACACACATACACACAGCACACGCACGCGCGCGCAGTCAGAAAATAGCAGATGGTTTATGCTGGGGTTCAGAATGTCGGCTGTTTTCCCACAGCACTGATTCCCATTTCAATAATGAAAACAATTAGGAAAAAGTTCATGGCAACATGCCAAAAGTTCTCCGAGCCCCTAACGTCCACATAGCAACACCCTAGCAGGACACGGTTACAAAAATGACCTTCTTTGACCTTAAGAATTGATTTCAGATTATGCATATTGCAATTAATCAGAAATGTGTTTACTCTTTTACCCAGTGCTAGTGCAGAGAAAGAGCCGGTGTGTGTGTGTGTGTGTGTGTGTGTGTGGTGTGTGTGTGTGGTGTGTGGTGGTGGTGCGTGGTGGTGCGTGGCGGTGCGCGCGCGCTGGCAGTGTCTGTACACAACCAACCTATAATGATAAAAATCCATCTGCTCCTTTTTTTTAATCCCCATAAATCATAAGCAGTGTCTCAGAACAAGCCGTTCGCAGAATCTGTACAATGTGACGTCACATTTAACAAGCCCCGCCCTCGACTGTTGACGGACACTGCCGTATTAGCAGAGACCCCGCCTTGAGTGAGCCACACATCCCACCGATCATGACAATTTCCTGAAGAATATGTCATTGTGCTCTCCTTTATAAGTGTCAACATCATGATGCCAGAACATTATGTGGTTGCTAGGTTGTTGCTATGCAGCTGTCAGGGATTCTAAGAACTTTTGCTGCCAGACCCCTCCTCAGGCGTTGCTATGCGCTTGCTAGAATGTTTCTCATTGTGCCTGCTGTAGAATATGAGATGAGATAAGAATACGGATTTATTAAGATAAGTCTGTAATCCAAATGACCTGAACTGCTCCACATTCATTTTATATCTTTACTGGATGACAGCTATCGACTCATTTGAGTCTATTTTAGGAATTTCAGAGAAACATCTGAGACGAAGGAACTGAGCTGAACTCTGGTCAGTCTGAGCACTCAGAGCCTCCTCTGGAGGGTTGTAAATATTTGTTCTATAATTTTTCAGACACCAATTATGGCAGTCCTGAGACGCTCAGAGCAGCGATCACAGGCGTTTTAGCCCCAAATAAACAAATGCAGATACAGGCAGAAATGCCTCAGATGCTTTGACACGCAGCCAGGCTGAGCGATCTGTGAGGATGGAAATAGTCTCTGACAGCCTAGTGAGACTGATGACTCGGACCTGACGGACACACCGGAAAACACACACACACACACACACACACACACACACACACACACACATACACACACAGACACACACACACACAGACACATGTGTAAACAATCATACACACACTCACACACACACACACACACACACACACACAGACACACATGCGCGCACACACACACACACACACACACACACACACACACACACGTGTAAACAATCTCACACACATGCACACAAACACATACACACACACACACACACACACACACACACACACACACGCGCACACACACACATGCACACAAACACACATATGCACACACACAGACACACACACACACACACACACAGACTTATGTGTAAACAATCATACACACACTCACACACACATGCGCACATACACACACACACACACACACACACACACACATGAGCACATACACACACACACACATGCACACACTCACACTCACACACACGCACAAACACATATACACACAGACACACACACACACACACACACACACACACACACACACACACACACTCACACACATCACATGCACACAAACACATACACATGCACACACACACACACACACACATGCACACACACACACACATCACATGCACACAAACACATACACATGCACAAACACACACACACACGCGCGCACAAACATACATACACACACGCCCACAAACACACATGCGCACAAACACACACACATATGCACAAACACACACACACACACACACAGACATATGTGTAAACAATCATACACACACTCACACACACATGCGCACACACACACACACACACACATGCGCACATACACACACACACAGACGCGCACATACACACACACACAGACACACACATGCACACAAACACACACACTCACACACATCACATGCACACAAACACATACACACACACACACATACACACACATTCACACACACACACACACACACACACACACACACACACACACACACACACACACACACACACACACACACACACACACATACACACACACACACACACACACACACACATCACATGCACACAAACACATACATACACACACATTCACACACATTCACACACACTTGCACAGAACTCTTCAGGACACTGTGTTCACCACGGAAAGCCTGAGCGTGGAGAGTGTGTGTATGTGATGCGTCGACCTTCACAGCTTGAGTTTAGTTAGGGGTTAAAGTGTTTTCAAAGCAGCGCATGGAATGAAGAATGAACTAGCAGCATCTCAAGGCTTCACTATTGTACTTAGTAAAGCAAGTAGCCTGGTCACTATGGAGATATGAAGATAAAAAGGGATGGAACCGATGGAACACCTGTTTGTGAAGCTGACATGAGAAATCCTCTCTGAACTGCCAGCTCCAGATAGAGTTTCTCCAGAGGTTTACATTGACACAAATATTTGTGTATTTTACAGAACTGGGCAGTTTTCTCCTGAAGCTGTTCTCCTGTGTATCCTCATATATATCTGGTGATATCGATGGTAATTGGTTTTTAATTGACTGATTGCCTGCTGTAGTCATCGCCTCACATACAGTGAGGAAAGCGCTTGTTTCTGGAGAGTCAGACTGGTCCTGATAGGATCACATCTCATTGTCAGCATTGAGATCGAACGGAGCTGTTTATGAGACCACACTAACCATGTCACCATTGTTATTTATTCATTCGCTGGACACTATATGAATATTAAATATATGCTATTGATTTTAAACAGTCCTGAAATGAAGCAATATTGTCAGTATCACTATTTCAATAGTAAAAAGTGCTCATTATACGGCTATTATGTTCAAATGACTTGCATTAAGATATTTTAATAGCATCTCTGATTTATCTTTCAGTAGTCCAGAAGTTCAGTTCTTCATTCTGAGAATCATTTAAAGACTGATGGACGATAAGTGTGTTAGGACTTGCCTGTGCCACTGATCTACAGTAGTTTACTTCACGCAATTGTTTTTTTTTTTTGCTTTTACAATTCGGACTTTTTGTTTCCACCACAAAATAAAAAAAAAGACATATTAATTGCGATATTTAATCTCACAACTGATGTTATCTCACAATTCTGAATTGTCTCTGAATTTTGAGATAAACTAAAATAAATATAAACTCATAAAAGTCATAATTGTGAGATTAAATATTGCAATTACCTTGTTTTATTTATTCACTTTTTTTTTAATTCCATTCCATTTACTATGTACTCCATAAAAATATGATTATTAAAACATTATTTTTGGATTTACAAGAAAATACTGTTTTAGTCTTTTAAAAAAAATATTCAAGTTTAATTAATTGTGTTACTTCCTGTTTCTTCATAATTATTAATGAAATGTACTAGTAATTTCGGAGTAAAATTAGTTTAATAGTAAATTCTACACCAATTTCCTTCAGTGTATGTTATATTGGTGATTTTCAAAACTTCAGTTACGATCTAAATTAGATCAGAAATACAGAAATACATGTTTGGTGGTGAGACACTGTGCGACCGTTTATTCTTCCCTAGACTAATTTAGATCGTAACAGAAGTTGGGGGCTCGTCCGGGATTCAACAGGATTCAATCATTTATTTGCATGTATGTTTCTGCGATAGGAAACAAGATAAATTAATAATTTAAACCATTCAGAGCAAATCCATGCTGTAAATATGGTGAGACACTGTGCGACCATTTATTTCTGTAGCGGTCTTCCCTAGACTAATTTAGATCGTAATTGAAGTTGGGGGCTCGTCCGGGATTCAACAGGATTCAATCATTTATTTGCACGTATGTTTCTGCGATAGGAAACAAGAGAAATTAATAATTTAAACCATTCAGAGCTATAAATATCGAAATACAGTATATATCCTGAATGTTGTCAAAAGGCTGAAATATGTTGAATATTGATAGAAAAGCAGCTAGTGCTCTCTGAGAGTTTATTTTCCAGTGCACATGTTGTATATTGGTGCTGTTCAGTATGGAATGAGAAACGAGTGTTGTTTTGATGAAAGCGCAGGTGTGTAGGTCTGCGTGAGGTGACTGTAAATACTTATTTCAGAGGTTAAAGGTCAACGCGCTACAGCTGAATAATGCTCTCCACGCTGAGAGCGGCGTTCAACACAAACCCTGGTTATTATGCAACATTTGTCGACTTCCAGCTGAAAATGTATTTATGCCTCATGGATTAATCATGAGCGAGTGCTTGAATACGAGCACTTCAAAGCTTCCTATGACTGACGGGAGAGTTATTGAAGCTCGGACACAAGCAGCTGTATGAGTTGTAAAGCTGGAGTATGAGACGTGTCGAGACGTTCACATGAGAGTTTGCTGACTGGTAAACAAACGCATGTGTTTTGAATGAATAATCACGTTTATTAAGCTTGAATAAGTGAGGATACGAGTTTGTTCTGTCACACTGATTGTGATGGAAAGCTTCGTCTTATTTATATACTGTGTTATAAACCATTTTTAATAAAGCTGTTTGTAACCGTTGATACGTAAATGTCACTAGACATTTAAACATGACTTTTATTGGAATTAAACATAGTAAAATGTGTTAAACAGCACACTTATTGGGGCCGAAAGCACCACACGATTAGCCAAAATATTTAATAATCATGCACTATTATTATTATTATTACTGTACATATTTTTCTTAGCCCCCCCCCCAAAAAAACAATGTCCCCAACAAAAAAATATATCATATTTTAATAGAAAACCAAAGTGATCATAAATAAAATATTTGTTTGCTAAATGTATGTTTTTGATTTCCATGCAGACTATACAGAAATAATGTGATACATTTTGGCGAGAGTTCATGGCAACAGATTGATGTAGTTCCCAGTAAGGAAGAAAAAAAAAGTTATATATATATAATAATTTCAATATATATGTCGTTTTTAACATTTAGATAATATTTGTATTAGTATTTTACCAACAAAACACAGAACATCCAACAACATATAAATAATGAAAATAAAATGTTATTTGAAAGAAAATCTAATTTTTTTTTACTTATGAATTTATTTATTTAAAAAATATATACTTTCATATATTTACAAAGTATATGCGATATACCTAGACGTGGCCGGTTGTCATAGTGACGCAGTCAGTCAAAGCTAAAAGCAGCTCGTGTGTTATTTTACATCATTTGTCACTTTGGCGTCTCCACGTCTTGCTCTGCATTATTGAGGACTTTTAATGTTACTCCAGAGGAACCTGCAGACTGACGCTGCTGCAGATATTAGCTCTGAACCACTCGCTGGTGATGACTAGATCATCTACATTTACCAGCACAAAATACAGGGAGCTTACAGTACATGTGGCTCAGTGGTAGAGCATTGTGTTAGCAGCGCAAAGGTTGTGGGTTCGATTCCCAGGGAACACACATACTGACAAAACACTGTAAGTCGAAAGCGTCTGCTAAATGCATAAATGAAATGAAAATGAGTAAATATACAACAAAAACCTAGCCGTTACACTCTTCTGAACAAATAACCTTTGACCTCACTTTATACAACATACAAATGCAAAAGGAATTACACATGGAGTTATGTGACAAGATTTTAGGTTTATAAAACTGTGAAATATTATTACAATTTCTAATAGCTGTTTTTTTCTGATTATTATTAATGTATCATTAATATTATGATATCTGTAACACATGCTCTTTTAATAATACAAGCTGATTGCCAAGTATTAATACTAATAATCACAACAAAGAGACATAAGCAATAACAAATATTAAAGGAGAACACTTTACAATAAGGTGTCATTTGTTAACATTAGTTAATGTGTTACCAAACAATGATCAGCACATATATCACACCATTTATTAATCTTTGTTAATGTTAGTTAATGAAAATACAGTTGTTCATGTTAGTTGCATTAACTAATGTTAACAAACACAACTCGTGATATTATTAATGTGATATTATAACATGAACTAAGATGAATAAATGCTGGAGAAGTATTGTTCAATCTTAGTTCATGTTAACTAATGAACTTTATTGTAAACTGTTACTGTAGAATTAGAATAAAGTGGCAAGTAGCTAATATATATTTTTTATAAATAATAATTATTGTGATGAACAGTAATACAATTACATACATTTTTATTTTCCCTAATATAAATATAATTTATAATTACTATAAACATTTATTGGTCATTTATTAATTATTAAAATTATAAAAATAACATGAGTTTATAATATATAATATTATATTTTTTTCTGGATGCTTTGATGAATAGAAAGTTAAAAAGATTTATTTGAAAGTCTTTTGCAACATTAAATGTCTTTGTCACTTTTGATCAGTTTTTTATTACTATTTTTGAATATTAATGTATCACAGTTTCCAAAAAAATATTGGGCAGCTCATCTGTTTTCAGCGTTGATAATAATCAGAAATGTTTCTTGTGCAGTAAATCAGAATATGATAATGATTTCTGAAGATCATGTGACTGAAGACTGGAGTAATGATGCTGAAAATACAGCTTTGATCACAGAAATAAATTACAGTTTAACAGATATTCATATAGAGAACAGCTATTTTAAATTGTAATAATATTTAATATGTCTTTACTGTATTTCTGATCAAATAAATGCTTGCACAAACGTATTGTAAAATGTAGTAATTAATCCAAACTGGTGATGATTTTGCTCCAGACAGTTTCTGGAGCGTACTGTACGCTCACAGACAGATCTCAGAGAATTCATCTGTCATTTCAGCTCAAGCGTTTCACTAATGAGCCAATTAATGTTTAACACACGAGCCGTGCAGATTCTGGGCAATTTATTTGAGAAATGATAGCGGGATTCCAGTCTCACACGCACACACATTTACTACATTTATTCATTTAGCAGACGCTTTTATCAAAATAGGCTTACGATTGAAGAATACAATAAGCGATGCATTATAAAGAGGCAAACGGACACGGGAAGTGCTTGTAATACAAATTTCTAGGCAGTGTTCAGAGAAAATTCTAGCCAGACAGTGAGAGGTTAAGGTAAAGAGAGCATTTTTTGTAAGATGAAATCAAGTGATGATGGAAGAGATGAGTTTAAAGGTGTCACTTGAAGATTGACAGGGATTCAGCGTTCCAGATGGGGGAGGGGGTGTCATTCCAGGAACGTGAACGAGAATGTTCTGGAGAGAGATTTTGAGCCTCTCTGTGATGGTACCACGAGGTGTCGCTCACTAGCAGATCTCAGACTTCTGGAGGGATGTAGATTCGTAATAGTGAGTGGAAGTAGGCGGGGCTTCTGGAGGGGATGTAGATTCGTAATAGTGAGTGGAAGTAGGCGGGGCTTCTGGAGGGGATGTAGATTCGTAATAGTGAGTGGAAGTAGGCGGGGCTTCTGGAGGGGATGTGGATTCGTAATAGTGAGTGGAAGTAGGCGGGGCTTCTGGAGGGGATGTAGATTCGTAATAGTGAGTGGAAGTAGGAGGGGCTTCTGGAGGGGATGTAGATTCGTAATAGTGAGTGGAAGTAGGCGGGGCTTCTGGAGGGGATGTGGATTCGTAATAGTGAGTGGAAGTAGGCGGGGCTTCTGGAGGGGATGTAGATTCGTAATAGTGAGTGGAAGTAGGCGGGGCTTCTGGAGGGGATGTAGATTCGTAATAGTGAGTGGAAGTAGGAGGGGCTTCTGGAGGGGATGTAGATTCGTAATAGTGAGTGGAAGTAGGCGGGGCTTCTGGAGGGGATGTAGATTCGTAATAGTGAGTGGAAGTAGGCGGGGCTTCTGGAGGGGATGTAGATTCGTAATAGTGAGTGGAAGTAGGCGGGGCTTCTGGAGGGGATGTAGATTCGTAATAGTGAGTGGAAGTAGGCGGGGCTTCTGGAGGGGATGTAGATTCGTAATAGTGAGTGGAAGTAGGCGGGGCTTCTGGAGGGGATGTAGATTCGTAATAGTGAGTGGAAGTAGGAGGGGCTTCTGGAGGGGATGTAGATTCGTAATAGTGAGTGGAAGTAGGTGGGTGCTGAGCCTGTGGTTGTTCTATATGCAAGCATCAGAGTCTTGAACTTGGTGCGAGCTGCAACTGGTAGCCAGTGCAAGGACACAAAGAGAGGAGTAACATGGGTTCTTTTGGGCTCGTTGAAGACCAGTCGTGCCACTGCACTCTGAATCATTTGTAGAGGTTTGATTGTGTTTGATGGAAGTCAGCCGAGGCAGGAGGGAATAAATTACAGTTTAACAGATATTCATATAGAGAACAGCTATTTTAAATTGCAATAATATTTAATATGTCTTTACTGTATTTCTGATCAAATAAATGCTTGCACAAACGTATTGTAAAATGTAGTAATTAATCCAAACTGGTGCTGATTTTGCTCCAGACAGTTTCTCGAGCGTACTGTACGCTCACAGACAGATCTCAGAGAATTCATCTGTCATTTCAGCTCAAGCGTTTCACTAATGAGCCAATTAATGTTTAACACACGAGCCGTGCAGATTCTGGGCAATTTATTTGAGAAATGATAGCGGGATTCCAGTCTCACACGCACACACATGGAAGACAAGAAGCTCAGTCTTTGCCAGGTTGAGCTGTAGATGATGTTCTTTCATCCATGCAGAGATGAGCCTGAGATCCGTGAAGATACTGTTGGGTCATCAGGTCGAAATGAGAGATAGAGCTGTGTGTCATCAGCATAACACACTAACACACACGCACACGCACTAATTATTTCAGATAATTAGTAATTGTGATAATATTAATTCTAATAATATCATTTTACGTTTTGTGTTTGTGTTAGCTAACTATAATTAATGCTAGTGTTTTAATTGTAAAATACTGTAACTTTTCTAGTTTATGGAAGTGAAACTGAACAAGTCATCTTATAATTTACAGTGATAAGATTGTCAGAATGTGCCGGGTCATTTCATTGTTTTTCATTGAAATAAAATGTTCTCAGTTTGTTCTTATCAGTTATGTACATTAGGGTTTTATATTACATCATATCTCATTAAATTAATGTTTGCTGCTTTATTTTAGTGTTACCATGATGCTGTTTTATATGTGTGTGTATGGCACGCGCACTAGAGGATTATGGATTTGTATTTTAGCCAGAAGCAACAGTTTAAAGTTAAAATTGTCTCAATTATGGATTTGTTTCTTACAAACACACAGCTTTTGGCTTCTCAAGATGTTAACTGATGTACTGGAGTGGTGTGGATTATTGTGAAGTTTTTACCAGCTGTTTGGACTCTCATTCTGACGGCACCCATTCACTGCAGAGCATACATTACTGAGACTGATGCAATGCTACATTTATCAGAATCTGATGAAGAAACACTCATCTACATCTTGGATGGCCTGAGGTTGAGTTAACCTTCAGCAATTGTTCATTTTTGGCTGTACTATTCCTTTAAGAGCATGAGATGGATGTTAAGTCAAGTAGATCATGTGGAAATCACAGATGTGATGCATGATGAAACGGTGTTTATGTACTGACTGTCAAATGCAACAAGCAGCTTTTGGGTTCCGCTTCCTCCAGAAACGCTTTCAAACATCTTCAAGGCATCTCAACACACTGTTTCCATAGGAACCATATATATATCTCCCATAGAGCTGCTGTGATGCGCTTGAGTGTTTAAACACATATGTGTGCTGAATCCACAAACATATTTATCATTTCTGTTGGCGTTTAATTATCCCACTTTTCTCCAGTGGTGCTTGGAGTATGCAAACGGCCCAGAAGCGCCTCGGCCCGGCTCAGAAGAACAAAACCACTTCAGAGATTTGAATTTGGGATAAAAGCGCATCACACAGACACAGAGCCGGACGCGTGATGTCACAAATGAGTTTTCTCTCCGGCGGAAATCCATCACGCGTCTGCTCGCGCTTGATAGGCGATGGAGGAAAACCCCCTCGCTCCCTCCACGGGCTAAAAATAGCAGGCTATTAACAGAACAGAAACGGAAAGAGCGAGCAGGCTTCCTCCCGCCGTTTAAAGGAATAGTTCTCCCAGAAATAAACGTGTTCACCCTCAGACCATCCCAGATGTAGAGTTTGTTTCTTCATCAGATTTGGAGAAATGTAGCATTCATCACTTGCTCAGCAATGGATGCTCTGCAGTGAATGGGTGCCGTCAGAATGAGAGTCAATGGATGCTCTGCAGTGAATGGGTGCCGTCAGAATGAGAGTCAATGGATGCTCTGCAGTGAATGGGTGCCGTCAGAATGAGAGTCAATGGATGCTCTGCAGTGAATGGGTGCCGTCAGAATGAGAGTCAATGGATGCTCTGCAGTGAATGGGTGCCGTCAGAATGAGAGTCAATGAATGCTCTGCAGTGAATGGGTGCCGTCAGAATGAGAGTCAATGGATGCTCTGCAGTGAATGGGTGCCGTCAGAATGAGAGTCAATGGATGCTCTGCAGTGAATGGGTGCCGTCAGAATGAGAGTCAATGGATGCTCTGCAGTGAATGGGTGCCGTCAGAATGAGAGTCAATGGATGCTCTGCAGTGAATGGGTGCCGTCAGAATGAGAGTCAATGGATGCTCTGCAGTGAATGGGTGCCGTCAGAATGAGAGTCAATGGATGCTCTGCAGTGAATGGGTGCCGTCAGAATGAGAGTCAATGGATGCTCTGCAGTGAATGGGTGCCGTCAGAATGAGAGTCTGATAGAAACATCACAATAATCCACACCACTCCAGTAATTAACATCTTGAGAAGACAAAAGCGTGTATGTTTGACTCGGTCATTGTATAAATTCATGCAGCCTGTGTTGCTTTTATTTATTTGGTAAATAGTCAAATTATAATTAGACTTTTATTACCATTTTACCTGTACTTTTCAATATTAAACGAAACATTAGTCAATAATCAATATTTATTTTAATTAAGCCATTTTGACTAGTATTTTTTAATTAGTGTTATTTTAGTACTATTTATATACTAATACAGTTTGTATTACTATGAACTAGTAGGCCTATGAGCACTAATAATAATAATAACATCATAAATAGGTGTTTTAAAATGAGTCATTTTAATCTAAAAACTTTTTTAGGGGTAAATAGATTTTGCTCTTCTTAATATTTTCATTCACATCTCTTTTTAACGAACATGTTTCTTTCGATTAAGCCGTTCTGGTTTACTTGTTCATGTAGCTTGCAGCTATCCGTGTTATTTGAGTTTGTTTTAATACAGTTTTTATGACTATTTTATTTTTTCAGTTTTATTATAAGTCATTTTTATGCGCTCTTGTCTTTTTATTATTTTTTTAAGTATTACTAATTAGATTTAATACATTTTTATTTCACTTTTTAGTTTTTATTTATTTTCAATAAGTAATTTTAGTGCTTCAACTTAAACTTATAAATGAGTTGCCAAGGCAACATTTCTAATATAATTGTATTTATCTTTTAATTTTATTTGAACTAAATTCCAACAACAACAAAATAAATGTTTTCGTGATAAGTTCCAGATTTGTTCACATGTCTCACCCAAAGTACGAGCACTAATAGTAAAGACACCATAACTAAGTGTTTTAAAATGTTTGTTTTTTTATCTGAAAATGTATTTAGTTGGTAAATTGTCAATTTATTTATATTTTTTGTTTTATTAATACTGTTTTTATTAAGGTTTAATTTTTTCTAACTACGATTATGCTATTTTGCATTCACCTTTTCAGTTAGGATCATCTTCTCTGATGATCCTAAGAGAAGTGTGTGTCTGTGTCTGTGTGTGTGTGTTGTGTGTGTGTGTGTGTGTGTGTGTGTCTGCGTCTGTCTGTCTGTGTGTGTGTGTGTGTCTGTGTGTGTCTGTGTCTGTGTGTGTGTGTGTGTGTGTGTGTGTCTGTGTCTCTCTGTGTGTCTCTGTGTGTCTCTGTCTGTGTCTCTGTGTGTCTGTGTCTGTCTCTGTGTGTCTCTGTGTGTCTCTGTCTGTGTCTCTGTGTGTCTGTGTCTCTCTGTGTCTCTATCTGTGTGTCTGTGTGTCTCTGTCTGTGTGTCTGTGTCTCTCTGTGTCTCTATCTGTGTGTCTGTGTCTCTGTCTGTGTGTCTGTCTGTGTCTATCTGTGTCTGTCTGTGTCTATCTGTGTGTCTGTGTGTGTCTCTGTCTGTGTGTCTGTGTCTCTGTCTGTGTCTATCTGTGTGTCTCTGTCTCTGTCTGTGTGTCTGTGTCTCTGTGTGTCTCTGTGTGTGTGTGTGTGTGTGTGTGTGTGTGTATGTGTGTCTGTGTCTCTATGTGTCTCTATGTGTGTCTGTGTGTCTGTGTGTGTCTGTCTGTGTGTCTGTGTGTGTCTGTCTGTGTGTCTGTGTGTGTGTGTGTCTGTGTGTGTGTGTGTCGTGTGTCTGTCTGTGTTGTGTGTGTGTCTGGTCTGCTGTGTGTCTGTGTGTGTCTGTGTGTGTGTGTGTCTGTTCTGAGTGTCTGTGTCTCTGTCTGTACCCTGTGATGTGTAGTGTCGTGCTGTCTCTGTGTCTCATGTGCATCTGTGTGTGAGTGAACTATGTGTGTGTATGTAAATGATCTGTGTGTGTTGAGCTGCGTTCAGACCGAATCGTGCTCTTACTAATGAGCTCTGCTCATCTGTCTCTGTCATCTGTGTTAGGAATTTTGTATGTATGATCGGCTCTGCGCCGAGCGCTTTATGGGTCTTGTGAGAGTAGGATGTTGAGAGTATATGATGATGATCGACCGGTGCATCAGTGAGAACTGCGAGGCTTTCATCACACTTTTCAGTCTGAGAAACTGAGATGATCACGTGATCATCATTAAAACATCACTGAGTGAGCGTGAAGAGTGTGAGGCTGTCATGTCTTACAGTGATTGCACCATAATTAAGGCCTGTTTTTAGGAACAAACAAATCAGAAACACCAAAGCGTGGCCGAAAGGGTTTTTTGGGTGGTTGCCAGAACATTGATATTCAGTTGCTAGTGTGTTCTGGGTGAAACGACTGCATTGCTTTTTGTTTTTCATCGTCTGATTGTTTTGAGCAAGTTACCAAAGTCTACGATTTAGGACAATACGGTTCAGATCACTAACATTATGATCAGTACATCATTATGATGTTTACCTCAAAATATAGTGACAAACAAAAGCCTGGATTTTGTGTGTGTGTCTGTGTGTGTATGTGTGTGTCTGTGTGTGTGTGTGTGTGTGTGTGTGTGTGTGTGTGTGTGTGTCTGTCTGTGTGTGTGTGTGTGTGTGCTGTCTGTCTGTCTGTGTGTTGTGTGTGTGTGTTGTGTTCTGTCTGTCTGTGCTGTCTGTTGTGTGTGTGTGTGTGTGTGTGTCTGTCTGTGTGTGTGTGTGTGTGTGTCTGTCTGTGCTGTCGTGTGTGTGTGTGTGTGTCTGTCTGTGTGTGTGTGTGTGTGTGTGTGTGTGTGTGTGTGTGTGTGTCTGTCTGTCGTGTGTGTGTGTGTGTGTGTGTGTGTGTGTGTCTGTTGTGTGTGTGTGTGTGTGTGTGTGTGTGTGTGTGTGTGTGTCTGTCTGTGTTGTCGTGTGTGTGTGTCTGTGTGTGTGTGTGTCTGTGTGTGTGTGTGTGTGTGTGTGTGTGTGTGTATGTGTGTGGCTGTCGTGTGTGTGTGTGTGTGTGTGTGTCTGTCTGTGTGTGTGTGTGTCTGTGTGTGTGTCTGTCTGTGTGTGTCTGTCTGTGTGTGTGTGTGTTGTGTGTCTGTGTCTGTCTGTGTGTCTGTGTGTGTGTGTGTGTGTGTGTGTGTCTGTGTGTCTGTCTGTCTGTCTGTGTGAGATCATTTTATAACCTTTTCAATATTTATTCAATAAAATGTACAAAACACAGACCAAATCAGTTTATAGCCTTTTCAATTTTTGTATTTAATATAAAGTATTATAATAATAGAGCTGAAAGGTAACTTAAAAATAACAGTGTGTTGTTTTGGAACGTTTGTGGAAAACACTTCCAAAGTTTAAATAAGAGGACGCTGCAAATAATTATTGAAAAAGTTATTATTTCAGATATTGCAATGAAGGCTCATCCAATCAGATTTCTGCGCTGTAACGACCATCTATAGATTCTGAGTTCAGAAATATTCATGTTCTGAAGCAGATGTGCGTGACGTTTTGGCTGCCGTGAAACTCAAAAAAGCGAGCTAATAATCATAATGTTGACCGTCGGTGGAAGAACGTCGAGTGTGTCGTCACGGATGGAGGTTTGCGTGTTTGCTGACGTCACTCTGATCCCGAGGACATAAGCAGAGGCATGTCGTATCCAAGCAACAGCACAGTTGCCAGGTGACAGTCTGAGGTGTGTTTGGTGTCTGTTACGAACACAGACAGAGTGTGTTTGGTGTCTGTTACGAACACAGACAGGGTGTGTTTGGTGTCTGTTACGAACACAGACAGGGTGTGTTTGGTGTTTCTGAGAGGAGGAGAGTCCGAGCCGAGCATCGTTCAGTCAGCGTGAACAGATAGTGATGCTCTGCTCTGATCTCACTCACATGTGCTGCGGAGTTTGACATCATTGCTTTAGAGACACGTTTATATTCATCTTTTAAAGTATCAAGGAGTTTCTCTTACTTGAATATTGCCGTTTTATGAGCACATTTTAATTATAGTTTGTGGGATTTAATACTACTGGTAATGTTTATTGTAATAATTCAGACAAGACACTACAATTTCACACTTTAACTACTCGATATGAGCATATTTTGCACCGTACATAACATATTACTAGTTTTCTGAAACTCTGTTTGCATTCATTTCAAGAGAATGTATCTGAACTTTAGTTAAAGCCAGGTTCAAAGTTGATTTTGTTGACCGATTAAGAGTTAAAGGTCTATTTTTATCACTCTGTAAATGGGAAAACACTGTCAAAAATAATATTTTAATCATGCTTTTATGAGTAAAATGTTAAATATATACGAAGTGAATGATATATGAGCAAACCTCCGAGTAAAAACCTTCAGAATATAGATTTTGGTGAATGTAAATAATACTGAAGTGAAGAAAACTGTGCTTGTAGTCTATTTTTAGTTATCACTAATAGTTATTAATATATGCAGATGCATGCTATTGTTATAAGACAGACACTTTCTGGTGTTGTACTGCTCTCTGGTGGTCAGCATCGCTTGAGTAATCATGAGATAATTACCTCTGCTTGCTGATTTGATCATTTCAGTTTACAAGAGATACCACATTCATTAGGCTACAGTACAGTCTTCTGTGTCATGACGTGCAATATTTGATCTTTGGATCTTGTCATTTCTATGCATCTGTAACAAAATAACCTCCATCCCAGAAGAGAAGAGAAACAGCTACAACTGTAATTGGTTTTGAAGTGAACTGTCGGATGGAGACTTTAAGAAACAGGAGTTTCATTTCAGTTTTTAATGATTTTCTGCCATGCTACAAAAATAGAGTTGGCACCGATGGCAGGGGATGTAATGGTGTACATATCACAAAATACACAATATTCTCTTAAAAATACAAACATTTTACTAAACTGATATCAATACCCAATATATCAAATGCAAATATCAAAACTAGTTTCAGTACAATGTCCATAATTGTGAAATACTCTCTTAGGAATGTAACCGCGCACACACTCTCATACACGCGCGCGCACACACGCACTCGGACACACACACACACACTCACACGCACACACACACACACGCACACATCACACATCACACACACCACACACGACACACACACACACCACACACACACACACACACCACACACTCACACACACGCACACACGCACACACACGCACACACTCTCTCACACACACACACACACGCACACACTCTCACACACACACACCTCTACACACACACGACACACACTCACACACAACAGCACACACCACACACACACACACACACACACACACACACGCACTCTCTCACACACACACACACACACACACACACACCCACACACACACACACACACACACACCACACACGCACTCTCTCACACACACACACACACACACACACACACACTCTACCACACACACACACACTCTCTCTCACAGCACACACACACTCACACACACACTCTCTCACACACACACGCACTACACTCTCCTCACACACACCACACACACACGCACGCACGCACACACACACACCTCACACACACGCATGCACAGCACACGCACACACTCACACTCTCTCACACACACAGACACACACGCACACACTCTGCACGCACACACGCACGCACTCTGACAACCTCAGACACACACACACACGCACCACTCACAGCACTCGCACACTCTCACACACACACCTGAAATCATCACACGCACAGTCATATCACGTTCACTCAAGATTTGCAAATCATCTGATTTTACACATTTCTATTCGTTTCTAAACCTGACGCAAGTGTTGTTTTGTACAACATAAACCTATAAGTTTTTTTGTACATGTGAACGTTCCTATATTTGCACACTCTCTATGATAATAATGCAGCTGGAGCATACGATAAAGCGTCTGTCTAGATCAGTCCGTAAACAGATGTGTGTAGTTTGGAAACGCGTCAGACGAGCGATACGATCACAGACATGCTCCAGCTCCTTCTGAAGCTCTCGGGATGTGTTTGAGAAGTACTCCTCACACTGATTCAGTCTCTGAGAGATGTTTGTAATATAGATTTCTGAAAGAAAACATTCTGATATTTACCCACAATTTCTGAGCTGTTGTTTCTATGCCAGGGTTTTTTGTACAAACTATATATATATAATACATCGTTTATACATCCGTTTTTTTGTCTGTAAAAAAAATTCTGGATAAAGTTGCTTGTAAGATTTATATTTTATATAAATCTATATATATAATATTTTTATATTTAAAGAAACTTCTACACCATTTTTTTATGACAAGGAACATCAAATGTAAGTATTATGCTCGTCATGTAAAATTGGATTTCTTTCATGCGTAATAACGCTAGAGTTTATTATATTTTTTGAAACAGTGTAGTCTATTTATTTCTGAAATCTGTTTAAGTTGGGGGATAAAGAAGCGCTGATTTTCTCCAGTACAGGCTGATAATATTGTCCGTCACAGATACACAGTGCATCATTAATATTATTAACTGTACAAGAGCCTTTTAATCCACCTGTAGCACCAAACGCTCATCAATCATCAGGCTTTCTTAGCACCTGTGTGAAAGAAAAGTGTGTGTTTGGCTGAAAACACTCCTCTGGGGAGAGCGAGCGAGTGTTTAAAGTGACGGCAGTGTACCATGTGATTCTACAATACCGTAGTGAGCGTCCTTTATTGCTCTCAAGTGCAAAACGAGTGACTTACATCGACGCAGTAACCACAAGAAAGACGCATCTCCATTTGTGAAATAGAGAGTAAAACATCACAGCATTGGTGAATGAGGTCTGCTAAACCATCGTAGTGTTTCCTCGTCTGAACCGGTTTCACAGATGACGCGTGCTGAGCGAATGAGTGCACTTGGAAAGTACATATACACGAGCGAATCTCACAAAACATGCCCCTTCTAGGTCATAATTCACCCAATATATATATTATGCATAACAAAACTGAAGCTTCTTAGTGTTTGAAAAACATAATATTTAAATAGTTTTTGAAGAAATCTCTTCTGCTCTCCAAGACCGCTTTTAATTATCAAAAATATAGTAAAAACTGTAATATTGTAAAATCGTATTACTATTTGAAATAACGGTTTACCATGTGATTATCTGTTCAATTGTCATTTATTTCTGTGATCAAAGCTGAATCAATGTTTCAGCATCATTACTGCAGTCTTCAGTGTCACATGATCTTCAGAAATCATAATAATATGCTGCTCAAGAAACATTATATTATCAATGTTATAAACAGTTGTGCTGCACAATATTTTTTTGGAGACTTACTTCCATTCAAAAGTTTGGAGTGAGTAAAATAATAATAATTATAACAATGCTTTTATTTAGCAATGATGCATTAAATTGATGAAAATTTCATAATGTTAGAAAATATTTATATTTCAAACAAATACTGTTCTTTTAACTTTCTATTCATTAAAGAATTGTGAAAAATAAATGTATCATGGTTTCCACAAATATTTTAAGCAGCAAAAACTGTTTTTCGAACATTGACCATAATATTAACTATTAATAACAGAGCACCAATATTGACTGATAATAATTGAGCAGTAAATCAGAATATGATAATGATTTCTGAAGATCATGTGACACTGAAGACTGCAGTAATGATGCTGAAAATACAGCTTTGATCACAGAAATAAATTACAGTTTAACAGATACTCACATAGAAACAAGTCATAACAATATTTCACATTTTTCCTCTATTTTTGTTCAAATAAATGCAGCTTTGGGGAGACTGGTGAAAAATCATAATTCTTTTGCGTGTGCATGTATTAAACAGGCTTAGTTTGGAATAGAATGATTTCTGTGTTTATATTCGGCAGTGAAATGTGACCTAGGCGCGTTCTGGCTGCTCGGGTCACATGGGCAGGTCGGTACTGTTGTGTCGTGTTTTCCTGGATGTGCCGTCGTCCCGCGGCTGTGCTTTCTGCAGGCTGGACATGGCGGCGGTGCGCTCGATGTCGATGATGGCGTACAGCTCCGTCCGGCGCGTGGGGGTGGGCGGCAGGGGCGTGGTGGGCGTTTTGGGGGTGTGCGGCCCGCTAGAGTCCGACACTTTGTCCATCTCCACCTCGATGTAGTTGAGCTGGCCGAGCCTGCGGAGGTCGAAGTGAAATACGGTGGGCTGAGTGCTGTGGAGTTTGTGGGCGCTGAGCGGCACCGTGACGTTCTCAGTGTTCACGTAGTTGTGATCGAGGGAATGGAAGCCGTTCAGAGACGGCGATTTGAGTTCCTCCTCGTCCTCCGCCTCGCTGTTAGGTTTGCGGGTCTCCCAAACGGGTGGCAGCGCCGGCAGGTTCTCGTAGTTGAGCAGCGCGGTCCGCCGCTGGGCTGAGTTGTTAGCGTTGTGGGCGTCTGGGAGCGGAACAGGAGGTCTGTTGCGTCTCGCTCCGGATCCACCGTTAAGAGTCTCGTGCGGGGTCTCCTTGCGCTCGTCGCTGTCGTAGCCCGTGTCGCAGTCCGTGCCGCCGCTTACAGTTTTTGCAGGAGAAGCGGCATCAGTACTTGGGCCCGCCACTCCCGTGTCTTGCTCGCCCAGCTCTCGGTGTCTCTCCTTGAGCAGGATCTGTCTCTGGACAGGCGTAGGGCCTAAAACAAACGTCACGGCCTCCGGCTCCAGGAGCACGCGTGGCTCCAGCTCATTGGGCGACGCTGGGGCTGCGCTCTCTGGATTGGACGTCCGGAGCTCGAGAGGGGCGTGGCCAGTGCTGCGAGAGCGCCGCTCCTCTTGTAGACCCGTCGTGTTGACGTAAGTGTGCACCTGCACACACATCGGTCATCAGAAACAGAAAAAGATGAACTAGAATTGTATGGGTTCTTATGAAATATGAACAGCACTTGTCTGCACGAAATATGCTGCCAAAACGGCATATAATATGATATAATAAAACATTATCAATTATAATTTTTTTAATATCTTTATATATGTTGATTATTTATGTATACATATCAAATTCATAAAATATAAATATATAAAAAATATTATAATTGATGTTTTATCATATCATTATAACTAATGTAGTTAAGTGTTAGCATGTGTGTTGCGTACCGTCTCGTCATTGAGCAGCAGTGGGTGTGTGGACTCCTCCCCTACTGACGGTAACCGAGTGCTGCCCACTGAAGGGTGACGGCTGGACGGCCGCGAGGAGGCGTCGCCGAATGACGGGTAGCGGCCGATCCCATTGGCTACCGTCGGGACAGAGTAACCAGGAGCTGCAGAGAGAGCGGTGGAGGGGTCAGTGAGAGCCTCGGGTCTGAGCGTGAGCACTGGAGTGTGTGTGTGTGTGTGTGTGTGTGTGTGTGTGTGTGTGTGCGGTGTTCTTACTAGTGGGAGTGTGAGGCGTCGCTGGAAGCTCGGGCTCCAGCACCGGCTCCTCCACCACACTGATGCTGTTGTTGTGCATGATGTCCTGAAGCTTGTTAAAGATCTCCTCGGCCCGCACACACTTGAACGCAAATATCCCTGAGAGGAGAAGAGTGAAGTATGAATGTGAATGACAACCATATGTGTCAAAAAGTACCGACTTTGTTACCAAAATGTAATAAAATGAGACTATACCAGCATTTCCCGCTGCAATTTGAATACTGAGCGGATTCTTAAAATGTCTGTGATTGGCCGCTGTGTTCATGTGCTCAACAGAAATGTCTGTGATTGGCCGCTGTGTTCATGTGCTTAACAGAAATGTCTGTGATTGGCTGCTGTGTTCATGTGCTCAACAGAAATGTCTGTGATTGCTGCTGTGTTCACGTGCTCAACAGAAATGTCTGTGATTGGCTGCTGTGTTCATGTGCTCAACAGAAATGTCTGTGATTGGCTGCTGTGTTCATCCCTTCATGCTCTTCACGTTTGAGAGCGTCTATCAGTGGATCCATCTATGAGCAGATATATTAGACATCCACTGATAGACGTGGCTCTCAAATGCTCGCGTGTGCTTCAGTGTGAGCCGAAGAGCATGAAGCGATGATCACTGTAGCCAATCACAGACATTTCTGTTGAGCACATGAACACAGCGGCCAATCAACGGTGTTTAAGAATCCGCTCAGCAGCACTCAAATGCTGGCATCGTCTCATCTCGTCTCACCAAAGTTGGTACTTTTTGACACCCCTATCTGGTCGAGAGCGAGCGAGTCTCACCTTGACCGGTTTGGCAGCGCCGGCCGCTCTCGAAGGAGAAGAGGTTGGAGTCGTAGCCATAGCGTCGCAGGCAGAGGTAGGGCCACTTCACGGCGTCTCGTTTGCGCGTGTGCAGAATCAGCTCTTCCTCCGTCAACTCCATCACACCTGAGCCGAGCTCATTACCGTCATCATCCACGTTTATCACCTGCACACACGCACATCAGCACACCTCTGAACACAGCATATATTACATATTCATTTTTGTCAGACACGTCAAAACTTTAGTTCTTATGAGCTGAAAGTCTGTTGATTCTACTTAAATGCCTTCATTTCTTAAGACAAAACTTTATGCAGACAGCATTCGATCGAGAGATGCTCACCTTGAATTTGTTGTGATGGTTGTCAGGGATGATCTCTTGATCGGGACAGCTACAGCAGCTCCCCATGGTGCCTTTAACACACCATCGGACCCCTGCGCAAACGATATGAGGAGAAGAAACAGATGAGATGGGGAAGTACAGAGGAGAGAAAGTAACACATCAGACAGTCGTGTGTTTGCTAGGCTGTTTATTTAGAGATTGATGTCATCTTAAAGCCAAAATATCCACCCAGCCCTATACGTGTCCCGTTTCTGTGGACGTGTGTTTGGTCCAGCAGAGAGCGCTGCGGTGCTCACCTACATCCAGCCATCAATGATACCGCTCGTCTCGACACACACCGGCGTCACAGATCAACATCACACCTCCAGCGGGACAGAGAGACACTTCCTGTGGACCAACACACACAAAACAGAACTTAGAGACATTTTAAACCACGTTTCTCCTGAAGAGATGAGAGAAATGATATCTATATATATAATCATTTCGTTTATATTAAATATATATTAAATGCATTCTGTAAATAAATATAATTCCATGTATGTATGAAATATTTAACAAATGTATTATTTATATTTATTATCACTTATTTTAAGTAAGTTGTTCAACACTCACACGCACGCACACACACAGAGACACACAGACACACACACACACACACGCACGCACACACTCACAGACACACAGACACACACAGAGACACACGCGCACACGCACACACACACACACACACACACAGACAGAGACAGAGACACACACACACACACACACACACACAGAGACACACGCGCACACACACACACACACACACACAGACACAGACACACACACACACACACAGAGACAGACAGAACACACACACACACACACACACACACACACACACACACACACACACAGACACAGACACAGACACAGACACAGACACAGACACAGACACACACACACACAGAGACAGACAGACACACACACACACACACACACACACACATATATATATATATATAAGTAGGCCAGAGATGCACACATTAGGTATTATCTTCAGGATACACTTAAAAAACAAAATATTTAATAAAAAAATATTTAAAATATTATTAAGTACATTTACAAGAAAAAATACATGTTCCTGTTTCTTTGCGATTATTTGTCAAATGACTAGCTATTCCTGACTGAAAATTGTTCAAAGTAAATCCAATTGGTTCCCCCAGTGTAGATGATTTAAATCAGGCATTTGCAAAGACCGGATTCTGACTCGAATACACGTTCATAATTCATGCGCACATTTACATGAACATCTCCAGAAAAAAGGCCAGAGCGTCCCATAGCGGCGGTTTGTTTTTGGACATGTTAAACAAAAGGATGTTTGTGGTGTTGTGCATCTGACCCTTCTGTGATCAGTAACATCAGTCTCTGTCACTGTGGCTTACATCTGATGAGTCTGTGGTTCAGAGGTCGAGCACATATCGAGTGATAGGGAAGTGCTAAACTAATCTGTCATAACTGTATAATTAGGCTCACAAGGTTCATCAGATGCCTTTCTTGGGAGGTTTTCACTTATGAAATGTTGTTGCATTAAACTAAATGCAATGCCATCTTTAAAAAATGCCTAAAAAGAGATGAAAAATTGCTCCGATATTCCCAAACTACTAAAAAACAAGCCTGTTGTGGCTCAACCTTTATCTTGAATAGCAGCAAAAAGGCAACAGATGATGTTAAATATGAATCTGCAGTTCATCATGGCCACTCGTGAATAATTCACTCGCTCCAGTAAAGCTGCTCTAGTTTACAGCTCATCTTCCTGCAGGAAACACACTCTCAGATATCAGACGTTACACATCACTCCTCCTTTAAGTGAACCGATCGGTCAGCGGCAGCGCTCCGCTTGTCTTCTATATTTCATGAAGGAAACGTGTCCCACCTGTGCAGGTATGAGGAGGTCATGTGACCACAGCCTCGCATTCCATCAGTTTAACGTTCATCAACCACAAAAACCACGTTCAAATCAGAACTTGTGAAGCTGCACAACTGACAAAGAGAATAACTTTCATGCTAAACTATTAGGAAAACAAGCACATGCATTGTATGAATAGAGATTAAAACAACACTGGGTGGGTTTATTACAGGATGGATGTGTACACTCACATGCAACACATTTATGTTCAAACAACTTGTAAAGGGAATTTAGCATCCGATGAGCCCTTTCAAATAAATACATATATATACACACACGCAAAATGTGTTTTTATTCCATACATTATACAATTCATAAATATTAATACTAGATATTTAAAATGTAGTTATTTTTGTTTAATATTTATTATTAAACATGTATATGCATGCATTTTGAAAATATATGAATATAAAATAATAGGTCATGATTTGAGCTCAGGATTAATTTAATAACACAGTGTTTGCACTGCTGAGCAGCTCATGATTGAAATTAACATTCAATTATGTCATTATTTTATTTTTAGTATTAATCTTGTAATATTTACATTTTTCTTTAATACCCAATTATTTTACAATGAAATATTTCATATTTGAATATTTACAGAGGAAATACTTCATCATTATATTTCTTCACTGTGCTATTTGCCATTTCTTTGTGATTGTTTGTAATTCCTGCGTGAAAATTCAGGTTATATTGACACGAGTTCAACACCCAGGATAAACTCGTCATCAGTCAGCGGCTCAGAGATTCACTCATTCCTTCTGCATGTTTGGTCAATTATCAGCCCGTGTAACGAGGAGCTCGTTATCACCGTTTGAACATGCAGATATATGTGTGTTGCTGAATGCAACCGATGGAAATATGTTTAGTCGTTCGTTTATTCTCACTGCAGCAAACTCGACTAAAGCATGAGCTCTTATCCCGTGATGCTCACTGAATCGACATATTAATATTAATGTTCTTCATCAAATCCTAAGAACACCAATTATATCAAGTAATACTTTGACCATAAAAGCCAAATCAATTATTATCAGGGATGAAGTGCAATTGAAAACATTCCCGAAATCGTGCATTAGTCAATGTTTTAAGACTAATCAAGAAAACAAGCACATTTAGTGTGAAGGGCGAGGGGTCACGAGACATACACACTACATAGTCGACAAGATGGACGACGAGTCAAACACTTTCACTGAAAACACAGGGGACGTGCTGCGGGTACGATTGACTTCATCACCCTCAAACACACACACACACCTATACTCGTGTGTGTGTGTGATGACTGAAGCCACTGTGTCTCTCCCCCGCACAATCTTCACATTCCACGGGGCACAGGGTGTGGATCCTGAGGTAGATTTCGGTCTTGATCCGGCACTGCTGCTGCTGCAGAGGCTTGTCACACGCCGGCCGATCTGTGACTCACTGCGTCTGCATTCTGGGACCGGTGTGGGGTCACTGGAGCACGAGTCTTATTCTGCATTCGTAAAGAATTCGAATATAAACAGTGTGCTGGAAAGAATGAGTCAGGAGACGCTCTTAAACCAGCACTTTAGAGCTCGTATTAACAGCCTTGCCAATTCACTCGTTACTCGCGGTCCATCGTACAGCTCTGACAGGTAACTGAACCGTGTTCCAGCGGAACTACATCTATTTATATCTGCTGAATAAATAAAAGGCCATTCAGAAGACAAAATGAAGTATTCTGCAGAGAAAAGACTGGCTTTTAGTGTCTAGGCCGCATGCTTTCTTGTTCACGGTTATTCGGAGTGGTTTTTACCATGTGTCGAGACATCGAAATCAGGATATGATCAGAGCAAAGGCTGCAATCAAATAAACATGCACGGTGTTTTTCTGTGTTCATTTACACGAGCGTCTCGGGTCCCAGTGAACGCTACTTCACACAAGCTGCCAAACGTGTAATTAGAAACGTTAATAAACCGCCTGTCGTCAACAGACAATCATTAAGAGCTCCCTGTGGTGTTTTAATTATTCATTTCATTTATTTATAATATTTCTTATTTTGTATCTTTATTTTATTTAATATTGATTTATTAAACATTGTATGGTATTTAATATTTAATAATATTAGTATTATATATTAGTATTTTAAAGTTTTTTTTATAAAATATTTTTTTACTTATATTTTTGGTATCTTTATTTGAATAATTTATTTACTAATAATATTAATGATTATTATTAGTAGTAGTTGTAGTGTATTAGTAATAATGGCATTAGTATTGTTATTTTGGAGTTGTGTTGTAAAATATATTTTTTTTAATTCTCAATATATTTTACATTGTAGTACAATAAAAACACTTTTTTGTGCAGCTCTAAAAATTATTATTAGACATATTAATATCTAATCAAAATATTTTTGGGGCTAAATTGTGCAGCTTTTTAAAATAAAGCACAGAAAACCTGGAGACTTAAATCAAATATTTTGTCTCAATCAATAAACAAATATTATTATTAGTCATGTTAATATATAATCCTGACCCCCCCCCCCCCCCCCCACACACCACCACACCCACACTCCACACAGTCCCCCCCTAGATCAGAATCACATGTACATTGATTGTTTGGCAGATGCATTTATCCAAAGTGACTTTGTATTGAAGGAATGCATGCCTTCCCTGGGAATCGAACCCATGACTGTAGTGTTGCAGGGATGTGCTGTGAGAGTCATGAGTGCAGGATTAGCATGAACTAACCCCACACCTCTGAACACGCATTCCAGCCCTGGGAAAAGCACACACACACACACACACACACTCACTCCTGAATGTAAACAGCATTTAACGCTGGCTTTCCTGGGCTTTCTGGTTTGGAAAAATAGGATGCAGCAATGCACGCTTGCTTTAAAGCGTCTATTCCTGAAGGAGAGCTATAGATATGACAGACGGCTTGTCTCCAACTGGAAATGAATAAGAGCCAAGGGCGCACCCACTCATTAGGACAGAGATTTATTTCTACTTTAATGACTCTGACAGCAAAACCGTCCAGACAGGCATTACACGATGCTGACTGAGAGGAAAAGAGCTGCAGCTTCTGCTCAAAACACAGATCTAATGATCACAGACACGTTCTTTCTAAGGCTCTAGAGCAGGGATCCTCAAGCCTGGCTCTAACCCTGATCAAACACACCTGAGCATGCTAATCAATGTCTTCAGGTGATTAGACAATCACAGGAAGCTGAGTTTGATCAGGGCTGGAGCTAAACTTGAGTATCACTGCTCTAAATGATCACAATCTGCTCCATGCCTTCTGTCGTCTGATGATAGTTCAGAGGGGTTTTATTACCTTCAGCTGGTGCTTCACGTGTCAAATCTTGACTGATTCTGATCAGAATAACTGAAGCAGCTCGGCTTTACTTGATTCTCCGTCAGTCATGTTTGATTAAAATCAGTGCGTCTCAGATCTGATCATCAGGAGCGTTTGTTTCAGGAAGCTTCACTTTCACCGTTCCTCAGCGGAGGAATGATCTTCATCACTGATATTTAAATCATGTTATGCAAGTTTCTGCTATACTGTTATCTCATTGATTTACATGACAAGCATCAGAATTATATCAATATCAGCATCTGCACCAAATTGCATATTTATGCTCAGTTTGAGTCTCTGAACAGAACTGAGCTGTTTTTACGTCATATTATTGCTATATCTGACTATATGAGCCATAAACACTTAATGGATATTAAGTAATGCAAATATGATGCACAACAATAACACATATGCAAACAGTTTATTTCTCTAAAGGTCCAATAAACTGTTTTATTTTAAAATAAATAAATAAATATAGTATGAGAGAGAGAGAGAGCTGCCCAAATCTTTTGTTTCTGGCATCAAAGTGATAAAATCCAAACAAAATCTCTTTTTTGGTGAAAATGAACGTCTAACTAGAAGCCAGTCCGTTTGACAGATTACAACATGAACATGTGCTCAACTGATTTATGCACTGTATAAAATAATAACAACACCGAATATGAGTTACACAACCCGCCAGCAGCTGAAGCGTACTAAACCAACAAGACTTTATCCAGTTCAAAAACCTGCAGTTGTGCTGTTAGTGTAAGAGCAGCTGTGTGTGTGTGTGTGTGTGTGTGTGTGTTGTGTGTGTGTGTGTGTCTGTGGTGTGTGTGTGTGTGTGTGTGTGACGGGTGGGAAGTAGAGAGCTCTTCACCAGTGTGTACACTAATACTGTGCTCTCCTGGCATACGAGCGAGTGTGTGTGTGTTCTTCCTCGTAACCCAGCGCTCCCAGTATAGCCAGCTGGTGAACGCACTTCAAACCAGTAACTCCCACCAGAAACACAGCGTGTCAGAGAGGGGAGGAACAAAGCACATTCTTTTTTAACTCTATACTAACTCGGGAGGAGGGGGGGGGGGGGGGGGGGTGTAAATGGACACTTTACTACTAGGCAGAAATATTTACAATATCTGAGTATTCAGACTGGTTCATGTGTATCATTTACTTTATGCTGATTAAAAAAAAACTTTATAGATAAATATAAAATCGTTACTAGAAATGAAATTATAAGAGTTCCATTAAAAATAAGTGTTCATTGAAAACATAATAATTCTAACAAATATAATGCATTTTATTTTAGCTAGTTGCCAAGGAATCATTTCTCACTTTCTCAAAAAAAATACTTAGTTCATTTTAAAAAATTATAATAATAACAATAAATGAAATATTATATAAATAACAAAGGCATCCCATCTCCTTTATTGAAATGTTAATGTCAGAAAAATAATTTAGGTCATATTTCACCATAAAATAAAAAAGAACCTTATATTAAGATTAGTTCAGTTAGTTAGTTGCGTGCGAGATTAATTGTGTAAATAAATCTGATATAGAAAAGCATTATACAGTGCATAAAAAGAAACGTATTTTAAGACTTCTGTATATTTTTTGTGGCATTCTGACATTCGTATTAAATTTTAAACAAATGAATTTGTGCACTGAAGTAATGAGTAGGGATGGGTATCGTTAAGGTTTTAACGGTATTACTACTCTTATTGATACTGCTTATCGATCCGGTACTTTAACGGTATTCTTATCGGTACTTTTTGTTATTTATATACATACATATATACATACACATATATGTATGACATATATATTTCTATGATAGATTAGCAGCTTAATTAACATGGCTTTATATTCTGAAATGTTAAATAAATATTTCATTAAATAAATATAAAACATCAATTTGTAAATGCACCAGTGTGCAGGCATTTTTAGTGTTTTATATACATAAGATAAGATAGAGTAAGAACATGAACAAAGAAACAAAGTTAAACAAACTGACAAATATACCATTTGTCATACCATAAAACAAATGTACAAATGTACAAAAAACAAAAACACAGTGCTTTCATTTATCTATGATGGTCTACTAACATTAATGTTCAGATAAATAATAGCTACAAAATAAATCTAAAAGTGATCAATTATAAATGAACACTGCATAGTTTTCACTGTATATATTGATAGATTAATGCTTATTAACGCTATTACTTTATTCAGATTAAGAGCTGTGAGTGATTTTGTCTTTGTATTTTGTTCTTTGATTAATATTGAAGAAGCTCCAATCTGTCACTGAGACAAAATATTGACACACAATGTTCTCGTTCACTTTAAGACATAAACTGTGTTTAAGTGAATACTCTCCAAGCCGTCCGTTTTTACATATTGTGTGTGTATTTGATCGTTTGGATGCGCCCGAAGCTCAGAGTTTACTTTGCTTGTCTGTTTTGGAGCGCGCCGCACACGCGCAAACACACGCACACACACACACACACACACACACACACACACACACACGCACACGCACACACACGCACACACACTTCAGCCTGAGGAACAGCGTCT
Organism: Schizopygopsis pylzovi; assembly: GCA_027422435.1. Lineage (NCBI taxonomy): Eukaryota > Metazoa > Chordata > Actinopteri > Cypriniformes > Cyprinidae > Schizopygopsis > Schizopygopsis pylzovi. Next base: position 1,317,538 of record CM049817.1, read on the forward strand.
CTCGTGTGGATTGTACTTTCAACGTTGTATTATCAAACATGTCCAGCAATTTAGTAACTGTAAAGACAGCATTTTACAACAATCGACAGACGATTGATCTGATTCTGACGTTAAGTTTTGGTCAGGGAGGAACGAATGCGCGCCGCTGTGAAGAGAAGGAAGTTGTTCTAGAAGAAACACGGCTATAATCTTTAGAAGCTAAAAAAAAACATTAAATAAACTCAGTTTAATATAACCTAAAGTGTAAGCATGTTTTAATGGTTAGTTCTCTCTTCTATCATAAACAGGGCTTTCATGTTGCGCGTGCTGAACTCATCCACGTGAGCGATCGCGCTTCTGATTTGGGAATAGCAAAAATGCATCATAGACAAGAGTTTGAATATTATTGCATATAAAAACAGCTGGTGACTCTGGCGGGATATGATTTGCAAGATAATGTGTATATATAGCAATAATAAATGTATGTGTGTTTTCTTAATTTCTCCAGTACCGATAACAGAACCGTTAACGTCAGAGCTTATCGATACTCCGGTCTTTTATAATTTAGCCCCGAGACCGATTAAATACCGGGTTTGGGTACCCATCCCTAGTAATGAGATTTAGGAGGGGGGTTAAAAAAAAAACTTTCTTTTTATGTCTTTATGCAAAAAATGAATTATGTCTTTGGGGTGAAATAAGTGGACATGTTCTTGATTGAATCCTGTAAACAGTGTAAATAAATCTAATACAGGGCTCTGATGAAAACGAAACTCTGAAATAGTGTCTATTAGCTCCTCACATAGCAAACAAGCTGAAGCTTGTGTAGGAGGCGCAAGATCAGAAAGAGAAAGTCCATCTGAAATACAGAAATCAAGCCCAGGTCACAGAGTCATGACCCTAAAGAGTCATTCCTTAAAGGGACAGTTCACCCAGAAATCAACATTCACTCTACAAACCTGAAGAACCCCAAACAACACAGACCCCATTGATTTTCATAGTACTAAATAATAATAATAATACATATAAAAAATGCATTCTTTTGAGTTCCAAAGAAGAAAGTCACTTCACGGCAGGATTATACTTTAATAGAACTAACATTAAAACAAATATTAATCAAACGAATCAAAAATCCATTATCTGAAATCAAAAATGAGCTGAAAAAGATATATTTCAGTTAGTTTTCTTGGTTTCATCTTTAAGAAGATGGTATCATAAGCTCTCCCCAGTGCATTACTCTCAACCTCCGGCACTTCAGACGCTGAACAACACAACGAGATGAACATGAACCTTTTACATCCTCATTTAATCAACATTTCTGTCTACATATTTTACCAGTTCTTTTCTAGAAATTCATATTTTTTCTCCTAATTTAATGACTTTATTCTTAACATTTTATCAACTTTTTTCTATAAAAATAACTACTTTTTTCACGTAATGTAACTGTGGCTCAGTGGTAGAGCATTGTGTTAGCAGCACAAAGGTCATGGGTTCGATTCCCAGGGAACACATACTGATAACAAAATGTATAACCTGAATGCACTGAAAGTCGCTTTGGATAAAAGCGTCTGCTAAATGCATAAATGTAAATGTAAATAAAGGAGCTTTTTGGATCAAATCAAACTGAAGGTTATACCGTGAATAGTTCTGGTTGTCCATCGCGTCACTGAATGATTCGGCTCAATTCTTCCAGCATGGCTATTATGATGGAGGAATGAAAGAGAAACTGCCGAGCTGCTCTGCGTGTTTTCATAAGAGCCTCTGAAAAGAACTGGACGGCCTTCAGAACTTTTGCTCTATTATCTCAAAATCAACACATTTCACATTACAGAGTGGAAAAAAACTGCTAACATTATTAGCAGATGATAAAACATGAAGAGAGAGCCACAACATTACATTCTGAATTTGAAGTTCACCCCAAATTAAAAATCTGCTAAAACATTTACTCCATCCAAGATGAGGATTCATTTTTGATTCTTCATCAGATTTGGAGAAATGTAGCATTCCATGAATCCTGTGCAGTGAATGGGTGCCGTCAGAATGAATCCAATCAGCTGATTAAAAACATCACACCACTCCAGTCCATCAGTTAACATCTGGAGAAGACTAAAATAACGCTTCCTCCAGTGAAAAGCAAATCCACCCACGTGTTTGTTTACATCTGTTTGGGCTTGTAAACGGCTCTTGATCTGTGCAGATTTCTCTCCTGATTCAGACCAGCAGCTTTCACGGGAGAAAGCTAGATCATGGACAGTAAAAACGTCTTAATGATGGATTTGTTCCTTTATAAATGAGCAGCTTTTAGCTTCACAAGATGTTAACTGATGGACTGGAGAGGTGTGGATTATTGTGATGTTTTTATCAGCAGACTCTCATTCTGACGGCACCCATTCACTGCAGAGGATCATTGGTGATCAAGTGATGAATGCTTACTTTCTCTAAATCTTTTCTGGTTGAAGATCCATATAGACACCTTGCTTTCATTTCATTGTAACTGATTTTGATATCTACGAGCAGTTTCTAAGTGAAAGAGATTCTGCACCATTTATTTTCAGTGTGCTTAAAAGAACAGAAACCCCACAATTAGAACAAGCCCTCGATTTTTAAATGCACAAATGAAAGCAAACCTCACACAATATGAGCACACCAAACCGCATGACATTGAGGATTTGGCATAGACGTATACTTGTATTAATGCAGACAACTTAATGCTTTCAAAGCATTTTTTGGTTGATAAGAGTACATGTCACAAAGTGCGTCAGAGAAACCTTAAAATGCAATAACGGGAAACCATAAAGGCAGCTCTGCTGAGTCACCCTGCCAGAAACACACAGATTTGAGGGAGCGTGTGTGTAAACGGACCTGTCTTTACTCTGCTTTTTCCACCTGGATCCTGACATTCATCACCAGGAGGCGGCATTATTAGTGCCTTGTGCCAAAGCTTTATCCTGCTCTCGTCATCACACCCACAGCTCCTTCACTTTGAGCAATCATGACTGTGTCTACTGCCTTGATTCAGGTGTGGTGCACCACACCCATTAGATGTGTCCTCCGCTGAGTGAATCAATACCTACTCCTACACTATCACAAATACCACACCAGACAATGAGAATCTGCTGCTGAATCTGTTCAACATTCAATCACACACAAGCACAGCATCACTGCTGACCGCTGCTTCCCAGAAACAACACATTGTCAGGTTCTCAGAAACACAATCCTCTGCTGATGAGCGTTATCAGTCAAATTAAGCATAAACTGCCTTGTTTACATTTCAGAAATATTGATCAAATGTGATTAAAGGATGCAAATGTCAGTAAAAGTGAACAGAGGAACTCTGTTTAGCTGTGTCAGTGATCATAATCAGGTTAATTCATTAAAGATCATACTCTTGAGTCAAACTAGTGAATTGTGTTTATATTTAAAACCAAAAAATGCCACAAAATGTAACTTTAATATAATTATAGTTAACACACATGCTAAACAAATCCATCAGACCAGTACTATTTGTCAAAAATCGCCTTTAAATGCATTACAATTAATTGTTTTATGTGTTTTATCTTCACACAATATTAGATCCACATCTCTTATCAGGATAAATACACAAACTAATTGAACTTTTCCTATGAAATACTGTTTATTGTGCTTATATGAACAATCCCATTATATTTGTAAGCTTTTATCAGGATGTTGTTTATACTCTATTTGAACTAAAACACACACACGTCAAGGATGTTTGAACACGTCAGAGGAAAAACAACTCTTGAACTCCGTGTTTGCATCACAATAACATACCAAACGAGGAAAATATGACAATAACCCAAAGTCTTCGTTGATTCGGATTGGATCACAGTTTGCGAAGCTGCTATGCTAATTACCTAGCCAGCTAACTACTAATAATAGCAGAAGAGATTTGTGAAATATGAGGTAAATGAGTACTTACTATAGTCATATCTCCCCCGGCTGAGTTTAATAAGTGGTTAATTGTGTAGATGAGCGCAGTAAATGAGTGTTTTCCAGTCAGATGTATGAAATCTCTTCACGGGACTCATCGCTCGTATCGATCTCCCTCACAACACCAAAAACAGACTAACTTTTCCATCTATCCATGTCTCGCAGTCCAGAAATCCGGGAGAAAGGAGGGAAAACGCTCTGAACTGTTATTCCGATGCTGATTGTGAAGTCTGGTCTGTTTTCCCAGAGCTTCCTATGGAAATAAATGCGTTATTTTGATGGAGCGGCAGCAGAAAGTGAATGCGCTCGAGCTGAATTACTGTAAAGCTCGCGCAGCTCCGCTCTCGCTCTCCTCAGGCCCGAGCGAGCGCGCGCGCGGAGAGAGAGAGAGAGAGAGAGAGCTGCCCATTACTACTGCATCCGGGTCACGTGTGTGTGTGTGTACTGTATCATGTGTGTGAGAATCCATAGAAAACCCGATAAAACTCATGAGGAGTGTAAAGAAGGATTCATAAACCCCCTACTGTAAATGAAGAACATTATTCTGTGCCCGGAAAATAAAAAGAAAGTCACTTTGGATATACTAAAACCAAGGAAACTGTTTTTAACCTTATAAAGGCTAAGGTTGGGATGTTTTTGCATCCCAAAAAAAGCTAATCCTGTATCTTAATAATTATTTATTGTCACGATATATTATGTGATATACAAAATACTGTCTGTGGATTGAAACATGTGCCTTAATCTTTAATATTCTGCTCCTTAAAGCTTCCTTGATCAAGTATTAAGTTGGTGGGGGTCATATTTATTTTACCATATTTTAATGTCAGAATATGGTCAATATTAGGACGTGGTCCATTGTTGCGCTGTAGCAGCAAAAACTTTAAGTATATATATATATACATATATATATGTGTGTGTGTGAAACAGTTAAATATTAAATATCTTATTTTTGTATTTTAAAAATATATATAGGCAAAACATTATATATTGTTATTTTCAAAAAATTAATTTATTAAAATTATATAATATTATACATACATATCTGATATTTCATAATGGGCTTTAAGGGGTCATTTTCTGTAAAGCTGCTTGAAACTAAATGTTTAAATGAAACTGGACAGTAATCAGACAATATTTGTAAAACAGTTTTATTCATACAAAAGTCAGTGAGAACTACAACGTTCAAAAGGCAGTCACGTATTCACACAGATTTGATGATCTGGACATTAAGACTGACGTGTTTGTGTTCACGTCCCGTCTGAAGTCCTCCTCAGTGATCCTTCATCTGGTCGTCCTCCTCCAGTCTGCGTATCTCTCCCTTCAGGACGTTGATGTTTTCTCTGGAGGCTTTCAGTCGCTCCTTCAGCTCGGCGATCTCCAGGCTCATCTTCTTCTTCGCCGCTTCCACCTTTTCTCGTGTTCGTAACTCCAGCTCTGCGACTGAACGATTCGTTTGCATGATTAGAACTGCTGTAACTCTCGTCTCATGTGCTGTGAAGGTAAGGAAAGCACTCACACTCGGTCTCGTGTTTGTAGGGACCTAGCGTCAGCTGTCTGGTGGTGTTCAGGAGCTGTTGCATCATGGCTGTAGGGTCTTGAAAGATCTGCACAAACACAGATTTCAGGCTTTAGGATCGACTGTATTAATACTGTAATGTCTTGATTGAATTGGCACCATCTCGTCGTAGAACTCCGACACGACGGTCTTCTTCGGCATGGCGCTGGAGTCTGACTGGAAGAGCTTCAGCAGATGATACAGCGTGACCTGAAGACAAAAACACCACAACATCCAAACCACTAATGCGGAGGCTTTCGATTTCATTTCTGTGTAACTGTATAGCGCTTTTTACAATACAGTGTCACGGAAAATATAATAATAATAGACATGTACTAGTTCAAAAATAGATTTATTCTTTCACACACACATACACGCACGCACGCACACACACACACTCTCACACACACACACACTCTCTCTCTCACACACACACACTCACTCTCTCTCACACACACACTCTCACACACACACACTCACTCACATACACACACACACACACACACTCACTCACATACACACACTCTCTCACACACTCACACACACACACACACACACTCACATACACGCTCACACACACACCACACACACACACACACACACACACACACACACACACACACACACACACACTCACTCACTCACACACACACACACACACAAAATAAATATATTTTATTCAAATAACAATTCATTAAAATAAGTAAATAAAATCTGATTGAAATAAATAATGAGACTATATAATACAAATAAGATTTTTAAATTAGTCAATAAAATGAAAAAAATTTGATTAAATGAATACATAAATATACCCTAAACTTGATTTTTTTTTTAAAAACTGAATAAAATATTTAAGTAATAAGTTAATCAAATTTGATTGAATTAATAAAATGTGTAAATAACAAATAATTAATTTGGTTTAAATCAATATTTTTGTACATAAATGAACACATCTTACAGTAACAGTTCAGTACTATACCGTGTGAAAGAACAGTAATGTAACGTAATATAATAACTCAATATTTGTATAATTTAAAGCAATTGAAACGAAATATTATATTTTTTATTATAAATCAATTATATTTTGCAGGGTCTTTATACATTTAAATAGTACATAGCCACCTTTTTTGGACGGGTCCAATGAGGATGTTAATGTTTGGGGGTCTGTAGCATCCAAAAGATTAAAAACCCTGCAATAATAAGACAGAAAACAGGTGATTTGATGCATGTACCGGTCTCTCGTTTGGATCGATGAAGAAGATCTTTATGATGATCTCAAACTCTCCCCATCCAGTCTCAGTAATCTCATATGGAGGCTTCGTAACCACTGAAATAATACGAAGAGTGTGTTAAAGTCGGTTCAAATCTTGATATTATTATAAGATGAACTAAATAGCACACCTCTTAAAGGGTTGGCGTAACTTTCATGCAGTTTGAATTGTATTTTTTTGACATAAGCGGACATATCCTGGGAATATCAGTTGGGAAATAAAAACAGCACTTGGTTATGCACCAGATATTAAATGTACCATTCATATAATGCAACACTTATAGTATAATAAGAGTCAACCTCATTTCTGTAAGGCTTCACAAAAACTGTCCACTGATGAGTGTGACCATCGTCTTCTCTTTTCTTGCCAAAATATCGTGCAACGTTTCCAAACACGATAGGTTTCACGATAGTCACTCCCTGGATTATAATAAACGCATACATCCACGATCAACTGTAAATAAACATCAGCATTAGCATTAGCATCGCTAACGTTACCTACCTTCACCCGACCCCCCGAATCTGGACCGAATTCAGACATCCTCTTAAACATAGTACACAGAGAGTCAAGTGTTTTACTCGGATTGGCTTCTACGAAACGAGTACAGTTTGGAACTGAACTGAATTATTGTACGGAACAGCCATTAAGCACAACATACATGTTTCTCTATGAAGAAAGCCTCATAAGGACTCCGTCTTCAGTTGCGAGACGGATTTCAAATTAAGAGTCCCAACAAACGTTAAATGTGTTTCTATTCTAAAACAGCGGGCATTAATATTATTATTGGGCTATACTAGCATTATTATAATTTAATTTAGTTAACTATCAGGTATAAAAGCATGATTAAAATAATAAAAAATAATACCCAGCAAAAGATTTTGACTGGGACAGAATAACAAATTTAAATAATTTAAAGGGAACATAATCAGTCAGTTGTGAAGCTACTATTAATAATGTATAAAGAAAATATTAATATAAAGACAATAACGCGGATCTTAGCAGAACGTGACGGGTAAGGGGTGCACTAATTGTCGCTTTATTTTGAAATTGCGTATCGTCCGTCAGCACGTCGTCGGGTTTTTTGTGCAGGCGTCTCTTCTTCACGCGCAGCGCGAGCACCGAGGAGGAGGAGGGAAGCAGAAAATGGCGGACGGTGTGGACCACATCGATATTTACGCCGACGTAGAAGAGGAATTTAATGAGGTCAGGTTCATTTTGAGCATCTATAGTTGCTTAATAATACATATTTTACGTGCTGCACCTACAGATTTAAAACAAGCCCATAGAAACATGCAGCGTTTTCTGGGGGTTTACTAGGGCGTCTGCTAACTCTAGCAGCTAGCTAGCGAGCAGCAGCGTCTGTGTACACCGTAATATAAAGGTTAAGGCAGTTACACGTCGTATTTGTTGTTAGATGTTTAATTAATACGTGTATGACGTTAGTATTTGGAGCGCAGGATAGTGGCGCGAGACCGAATCCTTTGCGTCGCGTCCGTTCATTGTTTGGTCTCGTGCAGCTACAGCAGGCCGCGCGCCGCGCGCAGTATCAGTGCTTATGATTGATAAAGATACCCTTTATTGAGGCATGAGACTTATTTAAAAAATATTGCTAAATCTTAAGAACCCCAAATTTTAGTATGCATGTAATATGTATTTTTAAACAGGCTGGTTTTGCTAGGAAAATTATTTAAACTGTTTGTTAAAAGTTCAAAAAGATTATGTTCAGTAATTGCTGTTAATAAATCTAACGTTTCACCTTTCAAATAAAAGTTTCACCTTTAGGAGTAGAGCAGCCTTTTACAAAAAATAACCATGGTTTCATTACTGTAACCACTGTATTTGTAGTAAAACTACAGTAACCACAAATTTACCATGGTAGTAGTAATAATACAAATTCATTTTAGTACTTATGTAACACCATGTATTTTTTTTTCTGACAGTGTAACGAAAAAAAGGCCTGTGAAATGTTTTTAAAAAATCGTGGATTTAAAATCAAATATTTAGTGAGTATAATTATTGATTATTCAATATTTGTATTCATCTCACACACAATTATACAGAATATAACCAGCAGTGAAATGTAAGTTATATTATTATATTCGTTTAATAATTTAAAAGATCTAGAGCTGTCGTGACTAGTCGATTTTTAAAAATCGTCGACTTAATTTTCCCGCGTCGACTAACCGGAAAAATACCGGAAGTGGCGCATTTCACGGACGAGAATCCATAAAACATATTATTAGACTGTTTTCCAAGGCTGCATGATATATTAAACCCATAAGTAAGCATACTTGTGAATTTACAAACGCTATGATTTAATTAAATAATGATATGTGCTTTAATTATTCACATGGAGGCAGGTTAAGTGCTTCACACAGCGGCTCCGTTCACAGTAGCTCCACAGAAACTGTTATCATTTACATGTGAAGCGTCTCAAACTCATCTCTGCAAGTCTGCGTGTTGTTGTTGGTTTTAGGTTTATTATAACGTTCATCTGGGAACGCAACATGCGCCGTTTCATCAGATGTGTAAGGTGTAAATCATTTATAAACCCACGCAAACACAGGATACATCGCGATTTCAAAATAAAAGCTCAAACACTCACTCTGAGTTTACACGGTTTGATGTCCACATATTCATCTAATTACAGCAGCTATAACATTTCTGTCCTAAAGAAATGGCCAAATAATAAAGATTAAGTGGACATTTGAATTAAATTGTGCTTGGTCAATATTAAACAAGGATTAGATCTGGCAGTAATGTGTAGAAATAATTATCAGGCGGTCAGCGCCTTTGTTGTGTAATGAACATTAGCTCTATTGTTTGTATTTTAACAGATTTGTTCAATAAATCCATATGATTTCTTGCTTTTGATACTTTATTTGAACTAATTATTATTGCATCATTGCTATTATATATAGTCATTTTAAAAGCTATTGTTTACTTGCATCTATTTGTATTACCACAAAAAAAAAAATTAATGGTTAAATGAAATTACATTTTATTAATAAAAAAGCCTGTCTAATTAATTGAGTTTTAAAGTTTTATCTTAACCAAATTCTGTTTTCCATTATTTTCTGAAAATGTTTTTTTGAAAATGATTTCAGTGATTATGAGATGAACACGTGCTTCTTGCACTCAATGTTGCACGTTAATTTTGATTAAAAAAAAGGATTTCATAGAAATTTGGATTTCATTTAATAAAATAATCTTAAGTAAAAAAAAAAAAATTTGAGGGGAAAGTAATCGTTTAGATTAGTCGATTAATCGAAAAATTAGTCGTTAGATTAATCAAAATAAAATAGTCGTTAGTGGCAGCCCTAATTGTGTTGAATCAGATCATAACAGGGGCGAATCGTATCGAGTGTTTCCCACAGGATTTTGTGACACTTGTGGCGGCAAGTGAGGTCACATTAATTTGCATATCTATGACATCATTGCGTTCAGACAAGTTTTGGCACTTCAGATCTGTTCTACTCTATGAACTGTCTCATACTGTAATACAACTAAATGCCCAATAAAGCTGTTAACATGTACAGATGTTCTGTTGTCATAAAACCGGTATTAGTAGGGACTAAACACGGCCCATAAATACTACGTTTACCAGGAATCACTCACTATACTCATTAAATCCGATGCCACGTCGTCTTATAAAATCAACATAGATCTACACTATTGCTGCGTTCTAGCCGTCCTGGGACGTTCGTATTTACGAGTTGACAAGTTATGACGAGGTCGGGTGCATTAAAGTCACTTTGGTTGGAACAAGATGGCGATTTAACTTTTCTACATAAAATTCTACTTTTTTACAAAATGAAGGGTTTTTATTTTTTCAGTTTTTATTTAATTTATGAAGGTGATGTAAACTGAATTCATGCAGCAGCGGTGATGAGAGAACACGCTTGAGAAACCGTTTAGATGGGAGAAATCAATCTACATGTAAGATATTGGTTACAGGTCACTTTATAAACAATAAAAGTGTAGCGCATCCACTAGTAATTATGTATAAATAAAAGTTTTTTACCAATGCAAATATGTGACAAACGATGATACAAATGACAACTTCTATCCGATGCACACTTATTAAACCGATGCATCGTTATCTTTTTATGCTGATGCACCGAGCGAATCTGGGAATCTTCCCATCCCTATTATATAAGATTGCAGAATTATTGGTCATAATTAACTAAAACCATTAGTAAAATAAATTACTTTCATTTAATGTAGCTTGATGTTCTAAATAACCAACTGAAATAAAAAGTAATTTAACTTTTTTTTTTAAGTGAAATTTTAAAAAGTAACTAGTAAAATGACAAACAACATTTTTTTATAAATATTTAATTATTTTTAAAATGAACGTAATCAAAATGACGAGCACACCACAAAAATACTGAAATTAAATTAAAATCACAACTTAAAAAATAATTGAAATAAAACTACTTTAATTTAAATACATTTCTATATAGTTGTTTTAATCTTATAAAAGTTACAAGCACAATAAGTGATTTCTATTGCAAATATTTCTAAATCAATAAAATCTTTCAATGAACTAGTATCTCCATGATCCTAAAATAATATTGCCTCATGGTTGAGATGCCTGTCCTCTGCTTCCACAGGATCAAGATTATGCTG
>CM049817.1:1331422-1373922 GCA_027422435.1 Schizopygopsis pylzovi
GAGGGCGCTTTCCCACCCCACCCGGCGGCCCAGGAGGAGACCGCTTTCCTGGACCTGGTGGACCTCCACCACACTTCCCAGGTATGAGTCTCGATATTAGGGTAAGGGCAGAAATGAGCTTTTTGCCCCCTGGATGTGATTCCTGTAGTAGGACAGTCGTTAAAGGGGACCTATTATGCACAAATCACTTTTATAAGGTGTTTGAACACAGTTGTGTGAAAACAACCAGCCTGCAATGGACAAAAATCCACCCGTTAATTATTGTATAATCATAAACGGTCTCTCAGAATGAGCTGTTCCAGATTCTCACTCTGTTCACGTCACTGAGGAGAAAATCCCGCACATTTGTGATGCTGCCCTATAGACACAGCCCTGAGTGAGAAGCTGCGGTCCGCCTCCATTACCGATTACTTGCTGGAGATATTCATGATGTAAATGTAAAAACGTCTTGACCTAATGTCAGCGCCAAAGAGGCTTTTCAAGTGTTGTGATTTGGGATGCACTAATGAACATAGGCGTCTCATAGACTCCCTCCACCTGAGCCGAGGACACGGTGGTTAAGTTTCATTGTCTGAGGAAATGTCCTGGAACAAATATGTTAAGTCCCCAATACGTGTAGGAATCAATACCAACGAACGTCAGCTCCAGACAAAGTAAGTACCAGGCGTTTGTTTTCCAAACTGCCCTTCTGAAAGAGTTTCTTGGCACTCTGTAAGGCTAATGATGCTAAAGCTACCATCGTCTCGGTCTGTTTTCACTGGTCTTCATGAATGATCGTGAGTTGGAATGTGGTAGTTAAAAGTTGCATATGAAAGCAATGTGAGTCGATCGCATCAGTTTGTTAAACTCATAATCACGAGTGGGGCGTAGAAAGTTTGTGATGGTATCCCATGCACCATGAGACCAGCTATGTTGTTATTTTTATCCCGTGCTCCTTGTCTGTGTAATTCATAAACGCAAATGTATTATGCACAGCATAATCAGACTTTGAAACGGAGTAGTTTTCTATAATTTCAGTAGGTTTGAAATATCACAGCTCTGTTCATAACGTATAATAATAAATAAAATAACTGGAGAGTTTCAAGTGTGCAAACTGTTTTTTTCCTACCACATGAGCTAATAACATGGTTGTCAGCATTAAAAGGTATAATTGCTGCTTTTTGCAGTGCAAATTTAGTTTGATGAAAAACAACTGATGCATTTATTCATTCGAAATCGGATGCAGATGAAGTAGCACTGTAAGATTATTTGTTTAATGCATTATTGAGACTGACTGCGTGTGAATAAATGTTGTAATACTTGTTTAAATAATGCTTTCAGCTCAAAATATTCGGTATCTAGAAGAAACAAATACATTCCTTGAACTATCATAGCCTTCACATTCTTTCTGATTTGAGTGATCCTTCTCTATCAAGTAAGCTAAATATTTTAATCGTGAATTATTGCTAAATATACAGTTATATCGGGCTGTTGGCATAAATTGTACTTCGGGTGGAGCGAGTGAAAACCACGATGCCCTGACTTTTAAAATATCCTTTCTTCGCTCCAGTCAAAATTAGGGGTGTGTTATAGGCACTGGTTTCACAGTTCAATTCCATTACGATTATCATGTCAAAGATTCAATTTGATATCCACAATGCATCACGATTCACAATACATTTTTATTAAATTATATAAGCAGGCTACTTTTTAAAATTGTTACCTAATTCATGCAGAATCATCCGCATCGCGAGGGGGGGGGGGGGTGAGATGGTCCATGTTTCAGGAGGTAGGGGGTTTGTATGGGGTTTCAGAAGCAAGAAAAAACATTTAAATATGTAATTTTGATGATCAAAGATTAGTTTTAAGGGATAACATTTGTTTAAAAGTTTAATTTTCAAACCCTCCAGGTATGCAAGGCCCGCCGCGTCATCCCTCAGGCCCACCTGGGCCTCCAGGACCCCCTGGCCCCCCTCCACCCGGACAAGGTCTGTTGCCGCCCCTCGGAGGTCCTCCTAACAGAGGAGATCGTCTTCCTCCACCCATGTTTCCTGGTCAGTTTGGTCAGCCTCCTATGGGGCCGATGCTTCCTGGCCCGCCCCCACCTGGATTCGGGCCTCCCCCAGGCCCCCTTCCACCTCAGCAGGGTCTGCCCCCTCTAGGACCCTTCCCTCCCCGTCCACATGGGCCCTTAGGACCCCCGCTTGGCCTCGTACCTCCACCTCACATGCAGGGACCCCCGCCTGGAGGTCCACCTCCTGCTCCTCACGTCAACCCGGCCTTCTTCCCACCGCCTGGAAACAACAACATGTCATCGTCCGACGGCAGGGGCCCACCGCCGGGGGAACTGTTTGGCCGCCCACCTCCATTCGACAGAGACTACGGCCCTGGCGGCAGGTAATAAACACCTCCCCTTCACTGCACATGTGAGTTGTCAGGCCACACTGGTGGAAACTGAACTGGTTAGATTATATTCTAGGGCTGCACGATTTCAAATATATATTTTTTTATATTATAAAAATTTAAACTGCACATTTAAATGGTGGTTGTTTTTTGTCAAGCACAACAAGCTCCAGTTTTAATGACCGCTAAATACAATTATTCAAATAACAGTTTTAATTTAAAATGTCAATTAAAATGAACATCCCTAGTTCATCAACAAACACTTGTGAAACTCTGTTGCTGCCCCAAAAACAAACTGCATCCACTATTCATGTAACGTGGGTTCTTTTGGGAAGCTGAACAAGGTTATCTTTCCCTCACAACCAAAGACACACGTCTTTAGAGACTTTCTTCCTTGAGCGATCCCGTGCAGCGTTGCCGGATGAAGCGCGTTCGATGCGGGCGCGGTCTTCCGGGAGAAATGCCCATATATGGAGTTCCACCCTTAAATTTTTCAGGAAGTGCTATAATTGAAAGAAACTTGTACGAACCCGGAATGAAGATCTTTGCACAGAAATCGTTTTTTTTACATTGGCGATGCTTAGCACGAGAATCAAACTCTTTAACAGCTAAAACAACTCGGCATTGCACCCCCACCCTTTAAGTAACAATTATTAATTCTATTACAAAAATATCAATAATTATTCATATTTTATATTTAAAAAAAATATACTATTCAGTTTATGGTCTTGCATGCAGCATGTATCTGGAGTATAACAATACTTAATTTGATAAGTATATACATAAAATCTAAAACAATCATTGTAGAAGACTTACTGTATCTTTTATTTTGTGTAAACTCTTAAACGCAGCACAAACATTTCATTAAATCCCAGCCGTGGTGATTTGGTACTTCCTCTTAACTCCAGGAGTGAATGTTATTAAAGCAATCTGACACTAAATCTCCTCTCTGGCCTTTCTTCAGTAACTTCAGACCCCCTGTAGTATGTGGCTTTGAGCCCTGGATAAACGAGGGGTTGGTTGATGTGAAAAACTCTGGCCAGCACTTACACAATACAAGTGATCAAGGGTTAGTGAAGTAACCGTCCGCTGAAGCAGGATCTTATTTTGATTAGGCTTGTGTGCTGTGAACGCATGGTGTGTGCCGACTGCAGTGGATTTGAACAAGTGATACACTGAAATAGGGGTGTGCGATATGACTATGGAGTTGGTTATGTCTAAATTGAAAGAAAAACATTAGTATATTAGATGTGTGCGGGTCTTAAAGGGACAGTACTAAACATGCAGCCGATTGTCATTAAAGGGATAGTTCACCCTAAAATTATTATTTCTGACACTACTCACTCACATGTATTAATTTCTGTAATGTGCTGAACACAAAAGAAGATATTGTGAAAAACGTGGGTGACCAAACAGTTGCTTGACTTTGATAGTAGGAAAAACTATATTATGTAAGTGCAACTGGTTTTCCACGTTCTTCAAAATAGCGTGTATGTTCAGCAGAAGGGTTAAAACTCATTTTGAGTGAGAAATATAATATACTATGACAGAATCCACAGACAGATGACAGAATTATTATTCTTTAATGTTAAAACGACAAGAAAGAAAAACGTGTTGCTCTTGACTAAACCAAAATAAGTGACTTATTTCAATCTATATAGTGTTTTATTTGTATATTAGTTGAATGCTCTGCTAAATACACCTATTGTACCTGAAAATTAAACTTATTTGATTTATTATATTATGTGTATCTTTGTTCTATTTTAAAAAACAATATAAAATAATGACCGATTTGTATCTTCACCCACTTTGGCCTAAATATCCACCATTATTTTTAGTTTTGTCACCTTGAATGGATTTGTCTTTTATAATAGGGAAGTTAGTTTGGCTGTACTGCTCAGACACAATAGTAAAACCAACATGACAAAGAATCGGGATCAAATTGTGAATAAAACGTGATCTGATATTTTAGCCATATCGTCCACCCCTACACTGAAATGAGTTTTCAGTTACAATGTATAAATATGTTGAGTTACTGTATTATAACATGGGATGTGATTCAACACTAACGCACTGCACTGCTGCTCTCGTGTGAATTTGGACCCTGATACGTCGCGGTTTCTTTCTTCTCAATGCATCTGCTTGAACTCTTTTAGGGACATGGATTCGTCTCGCGCTCCTCTGAGTGAAGCTGAGTTTGAGGAGATCATGAATCGTAACCGAGCGATATCCAGCAGTGCGATCTCGAGGGCAGTGTCCGATGCGAGTGCAGGTGTGAACACACACACACACACACACACAGTGGTTGGTTTGGGTGGTCAGGTGGTGATTAAATGCTCTGTTTTTGCAGCTGATTATGGCAGTGCTATAGAGACTCTGGTGACGGCCATCTCTCTGATCAAGCAGTCAAAGGTTTCTGCTGACGACCGCTGCAAAGTACTCATCAGCTCGCTGCAGGACTGCTTGCACGGGATTGAGTCCAAATCCTATGGCTCTGTAGCGAGGTAAAGATCTACATGGTGTTTCTGTGTTTTCTGTAGGGGATGCATCATTGTTTGCATGAATGAAATGTCTTTTGAGATCACGTTTCTGCTAGTTTAACCAATGCAATGAAGGCATGTCAAAATCTGACTGATAATCCAGATTAAATAGATACAGCCCCACCTTGTATATTCTGTTCAATGTTTCAGTTTAAAGCTAAATTGATGCATTGCAACACTAAATGGATGTGAAAATAATACCCCCCAAATGATTTGAGCTTGATTTGGTCTTAAAAATATTTAGTGTTATGGTGGTTGAAAGTCTCTTCACATCCTGATCACCAAGTTATGTGGTATATATGTGTTTATATCGTCTGGGGATAGCGTAGGACCATAAAATGATTGTTCAGTCCGTTTTGTCAAATGATGTATTTGCATACCTCAGCGCACCCGGTTTGCACAGACATGACGTCATCAGCGCGCGTGCCAGCGAAAAACAAAGGTGCTGTTATTGTAATATTATGCGCTTTGTACTGTAATTTTCTGACCGGTGAATGAGGCATGAGGCAATCTGGTAGCGTTGCATTCAACTAGTACCCCCCCCCCCACCACACACACACACACAAATCTCTAATGACTTTTGATCAAGAACGCATGCAGCTTGGAAATGGAAATGAATTATAATAAAGTAGTCTTTATTATTAAAACAGCTAATTATATTAACAATAATAACAAAATATTAATTTCTATAACGTTGTCGATATCTTCTGAGTTGAATAGGAATTATGGAACAGTCTTTGTCATCGTTTGTAACCCATTCGTTGTACAATAAATGATGCTGTAGAAACAAGCGAGTTGTGCTAAACTTCGATTCCTATTTCTTTAGATATTCTATTGTTTATTTGTATTCGTCTTGTCAAAATACAAAATGAGTTTAACCCTTTGCTCTCAACACAGTAGGAAAAGTGTCGCTCGCAGAGAAAACAAAAACGGCATCTGTATCTGTATAAATATGAACAAAACCGTTGGCTTAGACATTGTGAAATTAAATCCCTTTTTCGTGAAACCGAACGTTTTATCATTCCTGAGAAGACTGTCCCGAGTCAGACGTGCCTGACGCAGTAAACTGATCATTTCCAGTCCACGTTAAACGTCCTTCAAGGACAGCGCATCCACACTTACTCTGCTCTGTCACTCATCACAGCCTGAGGCCCGGCATCTCATTACCGCGGTAATACGGTTATCACCTCAACCTTACATTCAACTCATCACATCGCAGGTTAATCTGATCTGCCGGAGCGTGTTCGTGTGTTCTGGAGGAGGCGTGATTGTGCAGGGAGGGGGGGGGTCTTGTTTTCAAAGCTAACTTGCTATAGCTAGCCTTTCCAGAATCACCTACCCTACCTTTAATGCATTGCAACATTTGATGCATGAAAAACTAATGCTTTGACAAATTATGTGGTGCAATGAAAAAATAACGCATGCAAAATGATTTAATGTATTTCAATTTTCCATGCAATTAAATAATTTTGAATTCATTATTTTTGGATCAATTTTGCATTGCACCAAATTATGTTGCAATGTATCAAATCATTTAGCTTGTATTGTAAAATCTTTTCATGCATGTGAAATTGATGCAATGCAAATATAATGCATCCAAAATTAGTGTATTAAATGTATTGCACAATTTCATGCATGCAAAATAATTTGATGTATTACAAAAATCACTATTTGCATTCCTAATATTTTCATGAATGCAAATTTATTTGGTGCACTGCAAAATCATTTAAGTGGAAGAATAATTTGATGCAATGCCAGTTTATTTGGTGTGTCGCGGTTTCATATTCTCTTCAATGCTTTCGGACCTTCAGCAGGCGGGAACGGTCCAGGGAGAGGGACCACAGTCGCTCTCGTGAGAAGCATCGCCGTAAGTCTCGCAGCCGAGACCGTCACGAGGACTATTACAGAGAGCGCAGTCGTGAGAGAGACCGTCACCGTGAGAGAGACCGCGAGAGAGACCGAGAGCGTGAGCGGGAGTATCGCCGTTAGCTGGAGAGGAAGGTGTGTATCTGTTTGTCTCTGTCTTTGTTTGTCTCCTCTCTGTCTTCAGGATTCAGATGTACATGCAGAGGTCAGGATCACAGGTATGTGTGTCCCTGAACCTATAATGTTCTGTCATGTTTGTTTTCCTACAGCTAATATATTTTTTCTTTGTATTTATGAATGTAGCATGATCTGAGTACTCTGATCCTTAACTTGTGTACCTGGTCTTGAAGCCGTTTATGGTGCAATATCAGCTCCAGCAGCCATAAACTGTCCCACAGTTGTGTTGATGGATATTAGTGTGTCTTTGAAAGGGTTTTATGTGTATTTCAACATTTTATTTAAACGCATTTGCATTTTAAAATGCAATTACTGCACTTATTTGTCCATTTAACTTAGATATGCTGCTACTTTTCATATTGCCAATGTCAAAAAAAC
This sequence comes from Schizopygopsis pylzovi, assembly GCA_027422435.1. Classification (NCBI taxonomy): domain Eukaryota; kingdom Metazoa; phylum Chordata; class Actinopteri; order Cypriniformes; family Cyprinidae; genus Schizopygopsis; species Schizopygopsis pylzovi. The sequence continues at coordinate 1,338,766 of CM049817.1, forward strand.
AAAAAAATCTTTGCCCCCAAAAAATATTCTGGATGTATTTCATGCCTTTAGACCTGCAATTCTGAAATATAAATTCAACCTGTGACCATAAACCGGTTGAGGTTTGATGAGAGAAGATGAATGTATTGAAATGGTTGTGCGTTGACATTCCTGCAGGCAGATTTAATGTTGACATAATTGTTGTGGTGTTTAGTTCCTTAATAATTTGTTGTGAAAAGAGTCCAATTGATCTGGCGTTTAAAACATGAAGCTTGTGGTCTGTCAGGTTGAGTTATGAGTCATGGTGTAGTCTCGAGCACATCTGTACAGTATAAACACTCTGAGCGTCAAGATAAATGTATTTTTACTGTCAAGGGTCATTTTTGTGCATCCTAGTATTTCAGTCATAATAGAAGTCAAACTTTTCCATCTTTTTCTTGACTTTTCTCCATTCACATCATATCGTTATTCATTTATTTTCCTTGTTTGTAAATGTTACAACCTCTTAGATACTGCAGATATTCATATTTTTATGTTTATGGCTTTAAATGTAAAATAAAAATAATCTAAATGTTAATTTAATCTCCTTTAATGAATGGAGCAGAACTGCTATATTCTTTTCCAGAGGTAACATTTCAAGCATTTTTACGCTTTTGTTGTTTTGTTTTATTTGTGATTTAATCTGAAACAGAATCAGTATTTAAATGAATGCAGCACATGTCCTCAGTTGGTCTGGTTTTAGAAACTCATTTCTGTGGCTCTGCTGTGTGACGGTGTTGCTACAGACGTAAATGTAAATGCTGAGGACACTGTAATTTCATGTGATGCATTGTGAGTGACCCAACATATGCTCGATTTAGATGCAAAACCGCTGAACTAACACTACAGCTCCGGTTTAGCAGATAGATTATAAATGTTGAATGTAATTCTGGTAGCCTCCAAATTGTTGTTCTGGCGTCCTATCCAAAAATGTCCAATTATTCAGGTGTTTGTTTGATTCTGTTCTCAACTGTACAACTTATAATGGCAGCTACACCAATCAGGGAAAGTCAGCAATGCTCATTTTGATTTACTCCGCTGTTGTTAATGCACTTTTAATGATTTTGGCCTAAAGTATTTTGAATAGAGATTTTCAAGGAGTTGAAAGCATTTGCTCCATGAGTCGAGCCCTTGTTTCATGAGAAGTATTGTGATTTTGGGATGTAGAAATGACTGTTCCCAGGTTTTTCTGAAGTTGACGTGGTATTAATCACACCGTTTTCCACTGTTCACTATTGTGCTTTATAAGATGCTGTTACAGGATTGGACAAACTGGTGTTTTTGTGATAACGGGTACTAGTAATTGTAATTCAAAACACAAAATACACTAACATACTGGACGAATTCAGTCCACACATGTCCAGCTGAATATTTCTGAAAGATTAAAATGGGCTGAAAAACCTGTGAATAACTAAAGATAAAGTAATGTTTGGATAAGAAATCACATCTTTGGTTCGTTTTTCTTGACTAACAGAAAGTACGATTAGTCGCTGAGTTTTGTCCAACCCTGTGTACTGTGTCCACTCAATCACTAGAATCTATTTAATATGGAAGAAATGTCATTTCTGTTCAGTAGAAAGTATGCATAAAATTGTAAACGGTTGCATCTTAAAAACAAATGCTTTTACGTTGGGGTGGATTGAATTTGAAATGTGGATTTGATGCTTGTTGTCAGAGGTAAAGTAGACACTATACTTTGTCAATGGGGGGGGGGTATTAAGTTAGTAGAAAAAAGAAAATAAAGACTAGCATTTCCAGTTTTGTTCGATTGAAGATGAATAACTAGTTAAATGCTCTAAAGCAGGGGTGCTCAAACCTGTCCTGCAGAGTTCATCTCTAATCAAACACACCTGCAGCAGCTAATTAAGGTCTTCAGGATCGGCTTTGATTAGAGATGCAGCTGATCTTTGCAGGACAGTCGGTGGGCACCCCTGCTCTAGAGAATCTTAAATGATTGGATTATCGATTCAACATAAAATGCTGTTATTAAATGTCTGTACCTTGGCACTTTACCATGTGGACGTATTGCCCATGATCGAAGCATGAAACTGTAATGTTATTTTGACACCTGTTAGACGTGGTGTTCCATTAGATGTAGGGATGCTCCGATCAGGATTTTTGCCACCGATACCAAGTACCGATTTTTTGTCATGGTGATCGGCCGATACCAATGCCGATTCTGATGCTTCAAGTTTATGTAACTGATATGTAAGCTCTCTGATCACCATTAACTTTTTTCAGATAAAGTAATACTATAAATGTTGCCTTTGTTATATTTTTTTTTATATTTTTACAGTAATATATCTAATGTAACTATTGCTTTAACAGAGTACTAAATAATCACAAAGAAGTATTTGAAGAGCTCTTTTCCAAAATGCTATAAATCCATTTTAATCGTTTTCATGAAAATGACATTTTTTTACCTAGACCCAGACATTTTGTTAATATTCAATTTATCCTGTTAAAATGGTCTGTTGGCTCAGTCTGAACATGTTAAACAATGATTGTTAAATGAAACAACAATATTGTCCACCCCACCTGGTCCGCACCATCACACCGAGCGGGCCTCGAACCCGGGTTTCCGGCACGGGAGGCGGGCGCTCTAACAAGGAACGCCAAAAGCTACAGCTGACGCTAGAGCGCCTCTTTTTGAGGTCAGGAGAGTGAGGTACATTTTAAACAAGGAAATATAGCGATTTGGCATGAAACATTGATGGAGCAGTGAATAGGTTCAGTACACAGCAAAATGGCATGACGAACTCGGCGCGTTTTGGAAAAGAGCTCTTCATTTATTATATAGTGAATATTTGAATATGCCTTTACAATGGGGTTTATGCATAACACTATGCACATCATAATACTTAATATGAGACAAAATGTAATAAACTAAATTGAGCCGGCTGATGCAACCCACAAGGTTTATTTAATCATTGTCCACTACTACAGTGAATGGTCAAATTTTCGTGAAGTAGACTGTTTATGTGGCTGTAGAATCTAAATGTTAATTTAATCTCTCTTAATGAATGGAGCAGAACTGCTATATTCTTTTCCAGAGGTAACATTTCAAGCATTTTTACGCTTTTGTTGTTTTTGAATTCTTTTGGTAAACACTCATGTTTGTGATTTAATCTGAAACAGAATCAGTATTTAAATGAATGCAGCACATGTCCTCAGTTGGTCTGGTTTTAGAAACTCATTTCTGTCTAACCTGTTGCTTCATGGCTCTGCTGTGTGACGGTGTTGCTACAGACGTAAATGTAAATGCTGAGGACACTGTAATTTCATGTGATGCATTGTGAGTGACCCAACATATGCTCGATTTAGATGCAAACCCGCTGAACTAAAACTACAGCTCCGGTTTAGCAGATAGATTATAAATGTCGAATGTAATTCTGGTAGCCTCCAAATTGTTGTTCTGGCGTCCTATCCAAAAATGTCCAATTATTCAGGTGTTTGTTTGATTCTGTTCTCAACTGTACAACTTATAATGGCAGCTACACCAATCAGGGAAAGTCAGCAATGCTCATTTTGATTTACTCCGCTGTTGTTAATGCACTTTTAATGATTTTGGCCTAAAGTATTTTGAATAGAGATTTTCAAGGAGTTGAAAGCATTTGCTCCATGAGTAGAGCCCTTGTTTCATGAGAAGTATTGTGATTTTTGGATGTAGAAATGACTGTTCCCAGGTTTTTCTGAAGTTGACGTGGTATTAATCACACCGTTTTCCACTGTTCACTATTGTGCTTTATAAGATGCTGTTACAGGATTGGACAAACTGGTGTTTTTGTGATAACGGGTACTAGTAATTGTAATTCAATACACTAACATACTGGACGAATTCAGTCCACACATGTCCAGCTGAATATTTCTGAAAGATCTTGCATTAAAATGGGCTGAAAAACCTGTGAATAACTAAAGATAAAGTAATGTTTGGATAAGAAATCACATCTTTGGTTCGTTTTTCTTGACTAACAGAAAGTACGATTAGTCGCTGAGTTTTGTCCAACCCTGTGTGCTGTAACTCCAGTGTCCACTCAATCACTAGAATCGATTTAATATTTAAGAAATGTCATTTCTGTTCAGTAGAAAGTATGCATAAAATTGTAAACGGTTGCATCTTAAAAACAAATGCTTTTACGTTGGGGTGGATTGAATTTGAAATGTGGATTTGATGCTTGTTGTCAGAGGTAAAGTAGACACTATACTTTGTCAATGGGGGGGGGGGGTATTAAGTTAGTAGAAAAAAGAAAATAAAGACTAGCATTTCCAGTTTTGTTCAATTGAAGATGAATAACTAGTTAAATGCTCTAAAGCAGGGGTGCTCAAACCTGTCCTGCAGAGTTCATCTCTAATCAAACACACCTGCAGCAGCTAATTAAGGTCTTCAGGATCGGCTTTGATTAGAGATGCAGCTGATCTTTGCAGGACAGTCGGTGGGCACCCCTGCTCTAGAGAATCTTAAATGATTGGATTATCGATTCAACATAAAATGCTGTTTTTAAATGTCTGTACCTTGGCACTTTACCATGTGGACGTATTGCCCATGATCGAAGCATGAAACTGTAATGTTATTTTGACGCCTGTTAGACGTGGTGTTCCATTAGATGTAGATCATATCATTGATTTTACTAGTGAAATAGATTTGAATCTCCTAATTGCTCGTTAACCTGGTTTGAACTATAAGAGAGATCATACATGTTTGTACATGGTGATCTGAGACAAACCGAATCAACCAAAATAATGGCAATCAGTATCATCATATAGGGATTTGCTATGCCAGTTTAAATGTAACTGATATGTCCATAAGCTCTCTTATTCTACAGATGCAGTTTTTTCATCTAAAAGTGACATTTTATAAACTTGTTGCAAACCTGTATGTTATAGTTTTATTGCACTTTTTGACTAAACTGTGCTTTATAGTAATACACCTCCACTGAATGTATTAAATCTCCCTCATTCAGATCCTGTGTTGGTAGGACAGATGCTGATTTGTTTTGCTAAATAATCACAAGAAGTATTTGAAGAGCTCTTTTCCAAAATGCATAAATCCATTTTAATCGTTTTCATGAAAATGACATTTTTTTACCTAGACCCAGACATTTTGTTAATATTCAATTTATCCTGTTAAAATGGTCTGTTGGCTCAGTCTGAACATGTTAAACAATGATTGTTAAATGAAACAACAATATTGTCCACCCCACCTGGTCCGCACCATCACACCGAGCGGGCCTCGAACCCGTTTCCGGCACGGGAGGCGGGCGCTCTAACAAGGAACGCCAAAAGCTACAGCTGACGCTAGAGCGCCTCTTTTTGAGGTCAGGAGAGTGAGGTACATTTTAAACAAGGAAATATAGCGATTTGGCATGAAACATTGATGGAGCAGTGAATAGGTTCAGTACACAGCAAAATGGCATGACGAACTCGGCGCGTTTTGGAAAAGAGCTCTTCATTTATTATATAGTGAATATTTGAATATGCCTTTACAATGGGGTTTATGCATAACACTATGCACATCATAATACTTAATATGAGACAAAATGTAATAAACTAAATTGAGCCGGCTGATGCAACCCACAAGGTTTATTTAATCATTGTCCACTACTACAGTGAATGGTCAAATTTTCGTGAAGTAGACTGTTTATGTGGCTGTAGACGATTAGATATAACTCTGAGAGCAACATCAGTAAAATATTTGCGCCGTGGCAGTTTATATCGTGGTTCAAGATGTGCGTTTAAATCCAATGTCTTCTGTGACTGACAGAGGCTGGTGGTCAATGCATATACATTCCATTATCTTCGCGGTTATATCCTTAGCTTTCTTGCTGTCTGGTGTGTACAGTTCGTGTTTTTTCAGAATGTCTGTAATGGATGGCTGAGTGAGAGTCGCATTCTTATTTACCGTTGCCAGTTTTTCGTATTCGCCATACGACTCGCGGTGGCTCGTTCTTAAGTGCCGAATGAGGTTCATAGTATTAAATGTTTTGGACAATGCGCCTCCACGTGAGATTTATTTGGAACATAAACGGCAAATAGCAAATGTTTCATTGTTTCTCGAAACGTCAAAGTAATTCCACACGGGGGATGATATGACTGCGGCACCAAAACATTTACGTCCCCACTCATCGTGTACGTCCTCACGCATTGACGTCATCAATTGTGATCGGTTCCTAAGATCGGCCAAGTTTAACGAGTACCGATCGAGTCATAAAATGTGATTATCGGCCGATACCGATCTTCGGCCGATCGATCGGAGCATCCCTAATTAGATGTAGATCATATCATTGATTTTACTAGTGAAATAGATTTGAAACTCCTAATTGCTCGTTAACCTGGTTTGAAGCCATAAGAGAGATCATACATGTTTTACATTGACTGAGACAAACCAATCAACCAAAATAATGGCAATCAGTATCATCATATAGGGATTTGTATGCCATATGTCCATAACCTCTTATTCTACAGATGCAGTTTTTCATCTAAAATGACATTTTGAACTTGTTCCACACCTGTATCGTTTAGTTTTATTGCACTTTTTGACTAAACTGTGCTTTATGAATACACCTCCACCGAATGTATTTTAAATCTCCCTCATTCAGATCCTGTGTTGGTAGAACAGATGCTGATTTGTTTTGCTTGATTGATTTCTCGATGGGACTAAAAGCCATATATTTTCATATGACTCTACTAATGCAGATTTGCCAATTGGTCAACTCATGAATTACAGTTGATGTGGGGTATTGTGCATTTGAATATTATACATTTTATCATTGTCATGACGAATAATAGACATCAGACATGATTAATTGCTAATGATGACTAAAGAAATCGTTAATCCAAAAATAAAAATGAGCTGAAAATGTTTTAAGCCATGCCGGATGTAGATGAGTTTTTCCATCACGTGCTCTGCAGTGAATGGGTGCCGTCAGAATGAGTCCAAACACCACACAGTAATCCACACCACTCCAGTACATCAGTTAACATCTCGTGAATATAAAATCTGTGTTTATTAACAAATCCAGTAATAAGATGTTTTTATCACTTCAAACGTTTGAGTCCATAACGCTTCCTCCTGAGGTCCTCACATCAAAACCTTCTTATGTTTGCTACTTTATTGGACCGTTTTCACTGGTAAGCAGTGCTTGGTCTCTCCTGATTCAGACAAAGTACCTTTTCATTAGAGGAAGCTATATTTTGGATAGATGTAAATTCTTTACCATCGAATAGTTTTCGTTTCACAGAATGTTAATGTACTGGAGAGGTGTGGATTATTGTGATGTTTGGACTGCCGGCACCCATTCACTGCAGAGGACTCATTGCTGAGCAAGTGATTGTATGCTAAATTTCTTCAAGTCTGATAAAGAAACTAACTCCTCTACATCTGGGATGTCCACTTCAGCAAACGTTCATTTCTGGTTGAACTATTCCTTGACAGAGTTGTGTTGAGTACAGTGTTTCACAGATGTGCATGCCAATGTCTCTCTTCACTGTATTTATAGGGCTTGTCTCAAATCCAGCATTTTTTATGACTGCAGTAAATGTTGTACTTTAAACAAATTGTATGCTTTTGTGAAACGACTACATTTAAACATGGCTTTAGACTATTACAGTAGTCGCCCCTTAGTTTAATGCTGTTGAAAACTGAAAGATGTTTGCATGCCTGTGTATGTCTGGGACGGTCTGAGCTTGTGTAGATGTAGAGGGGAACAGCAGCTGTGTGTGTTTCTGGGTTCTGTGCCCCAAAACAAACTGCCCCCTTCGTTTTGACACCTTTCAGCTGAACGCAAGAGGAGGAGGAGAGACGTCAGGAGCATCGTGGATTCATCCGACAGCGTCACGGAGAGCGCCGGACTGCGGACACACTCCGCAGCGCTAAAGTAGAGTTCTGTCCAATATGATCAGCTTTTTATTTTTCACTTTTATTTGGAAGTAGCTGTGTGCTAAAGTCAGTTCAGCAGAAGAGAATTATTTGCCTGCTTGTTCGAAACAGAAACAACTTTCCCACCGCTATAATGTTGTAAATTGTCAGTTAGCTAGAGTTGTTTTTATAGGATTTGGTTTCATGTTTCTTCATCCATATAATGTTTGTAAGTGTCTTTTGGCTTGATTATTAAATAGAATCTGTGTTGTAATAAAGTGTGTACTTGTTCATACTTGATCTGCTGGTTTAGGTTACTGGGTTGAACATTTAGCCAAACATTGCTTGTGATTTGTTCAGAATTGCACATTTCCCAAACTTGTGCTACGTGGATATCAGGATAATTGGTTCAAGAACCACTTTTTCTGTTGTTTGACATTTTACTTTTTATACAAATTGTGCCTTTTACAATTGTCCTTCATTTTAAGACAATATAGATGAATTGGTGTAGTATCTGTTAATAATTCAAATCAATTGGTAATCACGCAGGGTTACGCTTTTCTATTGGACAAATCCAATTCAAATCTGTGAAATGAATGAGTCATTTATGGTTAGTAAATGATAAAGCATGTGTAATGTCTATCTGACATCCCTGTGTGTATATATCTAATCTTCATGTGTGTGTGTATATGTAGGGTTTACTGTCATTTCTCTCAAAGGGTCTCTTATGTTTGGTTCTGCTAGATTGATCATTTAAAGGATTCGTTCACCTGAAAATGAAACCTGGCTGAATATACCCACCTTCAGGCAGATGAGTGTTTCTTCATCAGCTGATAAAAACCATTGTTTCTCTCAAACATGCAGCTTTTGTTTTCACACATTGTTAACTGATGGACTGGTGTGGTGTGGATTATTGTGATGTTATTATCAGACTCTTGTTCTGACGGCACCCATTCACTAGAGCAGGGGTGTTAAACTCAGTTCCTGCAGAGTTTAGATTCAACCCTAATTAAACACACCTGATCCAGCTAATCAAGTCCTTCGGGATTAATTGAAAACTACATAGTATGTGTAGGACTAGGGTTGGAACGAGTTGGACACCCCTGCTGTAGAGGATCCATCGGGACGAAGTGATGCAATGTTACATTTCTCCAAATCTGATGAAACAAACACTTTATATTTTGGTTGGCCTAAGGGCGGGTAGATTTCAAGTCAGTTTTATTTTCAGGTCACTATTCCTTTAAGTACTAATGCAACTTTGTTCCAGTATTTTATCCCTGATTTGTCATTATGTAGACGGCTTACGGGAGATGTGATAAGTCTGTACTGTAAGGTTATCTCTGCTTGCTGTAAACATGATGCACTTTATTTTGAGACTGTTGAGAGATGAATGAAAGATGAAGGTGCACTGGCCTGAGGTCTGTGGGCTTTGTTTGGTTTATCACTGTAATCAGAGCAAGTTCAATGTTGGAGTAATTCTAGTGGATCCTCTGCTAGTGAAGTGGACGGACGTCCTGTTCCCTCAGAAACATCTGGACTGAGAGGTAAGTGCGTTTTGCTGTTCAAATCTTGTACAGTTTGTGTTTTTGTCACCCAGAGCGTCACAGCTTGTTTACAGCTTCAGTTTATTCAGGTCTTGCTGTTCCTGACCTTCTCTGATGCGTTTCCTTTATTATTCGTTGACATTTGATATGGCTCAGTCCACATAATTATTCATGATTGATGTAATATTCAGATTCACTATTAAAGAATATTTTGTGCCAATCAATAAAAGAAATTCACACTAGATTTGTCTTTTGTTATGTTGTGCTGTACACGTTTTCTGTTCGTAGTTGAGAATATAAAGTCTCACAGACGCAGAAATTACAAATCTAATGCTTGGATTTTTATTTTTTTATGTTTGTGCAATAGGAATTTTAATATCAAATCACTTTTTATTGTCACATCACCAGTGTTGGGGAAAGTTACTTTTAAAAGTAATGCGTTACAATATTGCGTTACTCCCTAAAAAAGTAACTAATTACGTTACTTTTTATGGAAAGTAATGCATTACGTTACTTTTGAGTTACTTTTTAAATATGAGCAGGGCTTGATTGTTTGTTTTTAACACAATAAGTTATATTTATAGCAAATATAAAAGCTTTCACACCAAAAAGTGTAATGAATAAACCTCAGACTGAAGGACGAGTAAATCACGTCTGTACAGAAGAACACAGGAGAAGTTCAACACTCTTCACCAATAGAAACAAAACAACGAAGCACAATTATTAGTTTATCTAAAGTCATTTTTTCTCATTACTATGGTTGAATCATCAAAGGTCAGCAGCAAACACATCGGTTAATAAAATGAGATTAGATATATTTGTGTTGTTTAACATTTACTTATTGCAGGTTTGCGTCATATTCTGAGTTTGTATTTCACTGTTTTAATTCATTTTGATGAATACTGAACAAGTGAGTATAATTTGATAATTAGAGAGATCATTTTGATGAATACTGAATCTGTTTTTTGCGAGTGGGATGAATTAATACACATTCATATTTAGTCTAGATTAGATCTACAGTAAGATCATGTTCACACGGCGCACTCAGTCAATAAATGGGGGGAAAAGTAACTCAGATATTCTCTAGTAAATTAAAAAAGTAATGCGTTACTTTACTAGTTACTTGAAAAAAGTAATATTATTACGTAACTCGCGTTACTTGTAATGCGTTACCCCCCCAACACTGCACATCACCACAGCACGTGCCTTGGTGAGTGAAATTCTTGAGAGCGTGCTCCAATTTACATATAGACAGTACATACTTACAGACTTATACAGAAGGCAATGTGCAGAATGCACATATACTCAGTACACAGTGTACTATTAGACATACGGTTATCAATGCACGTTATGCATCGTGTGTACACATAATTACACAATAATGCGACGGTGCAAAAGATTGCACATAGCTGGATACGCAATGTCATTGATGTGCATTGGATGGTAGCAGATATTTTGTTGTATTAGTGTGTGTGTGTGTGTGTGTGTGTGTGTGTAGTCCAGTTTGAACTGTGTTCGAGTTAAAGTGCAGTAGAATATAATAATTGCTTCCAGTAATTGTAAGAGAAGTTTCCAGTCAGGTAAATTAAACCTAATAATCGATTGTTATATAACAGTGCACAGAAAAGTGAAGCGAAGACGTCCTGTACTCGCACCTGATTGGCCGCGTGAGGGCGCCGTCGAACCCTTCTGGAAGTACTTGCAGTGGCATGATTTGACCAGCTGAGACCAGTTTCTTCATGAACGGAGTGCTTAGTCCACAATTATCTGTTGACATTTATTCATTTAGCAGACGCTTTAATCCAAAGTGACTTGCACTTGAGGAGTACAGTAAATGATGCATTATAAAGAGTCAAACAGACACAGGAAGTGCTTGTAATACAACGTTACACCGGCATGGTTCAGAGCAAATAATAGCTAGACACGGTGAGGTTAAGGAAAGAGCACAGGTTGTTTTTTTTAGATGAAGTCAAGTGATGACGGAAGAGGTGAGTTTTCAGGTTTGACAGGGATCCAGCGTTCCGGATGGGGGGGAAGGTCATTCCACCAGCAGGGAACGGTGAATGAAAACGTTCTGGAAAGTGATTTTGAGCCTCTCTGTGATGTCACCACGAGGCGTTGCTCACTCGCAGATCTCAGTTGTTGAAATGTTTTGAATCTGATCTCTGGATATGAGTCAGGTGTACAACTAGACCGCACAAACCACTTTATTAACGTGCCTTTCATTTTCTTTTCATAACACTTTAGATGTGAGCCAATTTTCATACTGGAGCCACTTAAAAATATGCTTTTGTTTTTCTTCAAACAGGTTTTAACTTCGTATTCTTTCAGATCGTGAGTGGGCTGGTTCAGGCAAGTAGTCCTGATGGTGTAGTGAAAATATGGGTGTGAACATTGTTACTGAGATAATGTTTCTCTGCTATAAGTACACTGAGTAATGCGCACAAACAGGCGTCCATCCTTGCGGTTAATGTACTTCTGACTCACATTTGCTCATTTAGTTCATTATACGCTGATGTGCAGACCTGCAAACAGGCTGAGGGATAGGGTACAGTGACGTCAGCAGATTATAGAAAATATTTTCTCTACAAAAGGAGGGCCAAGCAGAGAAAGATTGGGAACCACTGGTCTAGACTAGAACTCAAGTTTATTTTCTAAACTTGATTCTGTCTTAAGAGATAATAGCTATCTTATTGAATAGCACCAGTATCATTCAGAGTGTGTGTTAACTGAATGGCCAGTTTCTATTGTCTTGTGGCCCCACAGAAACAATCCAGTCATCTTTGTACACTGTTTCTATTGTCAGTTGCTCAATAACGTGTTTTTAAAGCATCGTGTCCTCACCCATAGCTTGTTTTGCGTCATGCCGTTTGGAATTCCACTGATTATCATCATACAGGTCCTTTGCATGTGGTATTCCAGTTCTCCCTTTATCTCAGACTGCAAAGAATAAAGTCAAGCATTCAGGCAGCAGACCGTTTACAGATAACATCCCAAATGTGCTTCTCGCCTTTCCTCGGAAACGTTTTAGTTGGATGGACATTTAAATGTTGTTGTTTCTATTATTTTATGTAGCTGGATGTTTTAGAACGTTCAGGGAACATTCAAAAGTAACATAAAATAGGTAACAATCTAAAATGGAATGTTTATTTAATGTTCGTATATGCCTAACCAAGAAGAGTTTTTAAAAACTGGATGTTCAGAGAACAGTTTCATAAACCGACACAATCTTTAGAGAGATAAAACACAAATCCTCAAACAGTTTGAACATGATGAATGCGAGGAACAATAATACTCAAGTGTGCTGCTGAGTACCTGTCTTGATGCATTTATACTCAAGTGTGCTGCTGAGTACCTGTCTTGATGCATTTATACTCAAGTGTGCTGCTGAGTACCTGTCTTGATGCATTTATACTCAAGTGTGCTGCTGAGTACCTGTCTTGATGCATTTAAATATCAAGTGTGCTTCTGTAGTACCTGTTTTGTCAAAAACCTAAGGATATTTATTCACGCAGTGGTTTCCGCAGAGAAAACATTAATACCGACCAGTCCTGAATGAGGAAGTGCTAAACTAAACTGTCGTTTTCGTGTAGAAAGTTTGAGTCACACCCAGTACGCACGCACACACACACACACACACACACACGCTCTCGAGTCTCCAGACGCGCGTTCACTGCAGCTCTGTGGAGCGCGCACGCTAGAGAAGAACGCGCTGCCGCGGCTGGGAACATCTTCACACCGGCGTGATTCATGATCAAGGTAAGACTTTAGCTTTAGGAGCCAAATGCAGCTTCACTTTTAACCCCGGGTGTACCGTTATAAGAGAAAACGCGTCGCGGTTTGTTGACGCATACTTGAAGTGAAGAGAATGTGCTCAAGTGTGTTTAATCATGACGGTCTGGATGCGTTCACGTGTGCTTTGAAACGCTATCGAAGGTGTTTGGGATCTGGATTCTTGAGGAGTGAAGGGTGTAAAATCTTCATATCGACCCGGAGCAGCTCTCAAGCCTCCTGTGTAGTCTACGCGTTTTTGTTGCGTTCCATTCGCGGTGCGTCATACTGGCGTCTTAAACCGCTGCGTTTTAAGATGCTGTGTCAAGAAGTACAACTTTGAACATCGACGCATTTAGTTCTAGCTGATTTTAAACACCCGCACGCGTTCTGTGCGCGCGGCAGCTGCTCGCGACGCGGGTCGGTCTCTAACGAAACGGACGAGTCATCAGCAGTCATATAGTGATTATATCCCTGTATAATCCCAGAGGTCTTGTTTGTTACTGTTTCATGACACAAGTGTTTAAACGTCCGCCGCTGTGGCGGGTGAAGCGGAGAGAACGCGTGAGCGCGCGGCTTCAGCTCGACTGAGTGCAGCGCACGTGATTCTTCAACTCTTCAGGTTCAGCGCGAGCGAGTTATTCTTGCTACATTGTTGCACTTGAGTTGATCTTTTCCGAGTTGCTTGCGTTTAATCTCAGAATCAAAAGAAAAACGCATTTTCTCAAATGTGCTTAATCGTTACATTGGCATACAATTATTTAAACAAATAATTTTAGTTGAATAGTCCCATCTAACAAAATATGTCCCAAGAACCTCTTGTAAATATTCCCATTAAGTTATAGAAAAAGTTGTTTAAAACGTGCAGTTTTTCCCCTCGTTGGTCATTAAGGGAATATTCTGTTGTATTTTGCAAATGTTATGGGAATGTTACTTTTGAATGTTCTCTGAACATTATAAAAAATGAAAAATAATGTTACGTTTTGAGAACGAATGTTCTATTAACTTGTGTTCCCTGCCACTCCAACTCTACAGCATGACTTCACCATCCAGCTAGGTCCTTCTACAACTACCCCATCAGCTTCGGTCAGAAATCTTGGTGTAATCTTCGATGACCAGCTGACCTTCAAAGAGCACATTGCTAAGACTGCTCGATCGTGCAGGTTTGTACTACACAACATCAGAAAGATCAGCCCTTCCTCACACACACACACACACACACACACACACGCATGCATGCGTAACACTTTGCAATCTTGAGCTAAATATGATGGCTGGACCTATCTGGACCTTGACACTAATACTGCTGGAGACAGACAGACAGACAGGGCCATCTGCAAACAGATACGAGCTGTATTTATGCATGTATATGAGCCGTATCTGCTTGTTGCTAGTCTCACTTGGCTCCGGTTTCTTCCAGTCAGTGCTGCATGAAGGGAGTTTTTAAACTAGGCCTGGTACTGATGATGATCTGATCTACGTGTGACCTTTAGTTTGATCCGTGCGCTCCATGCGATCACACTCGAGAGCTGAAGGCGAGGATGTTGAGATTAGCACTGGTTTGATGATCAGCAGGTCTTCTTGGGTCACACTGAGAGCGAATGAGGGGGGGGGGGGGGTGTATTTACACGCATGAATCTGCAGCGTTCACTGTTAAACCAGACAAACCGTGCATCTACATGAAGAAGGTGTTGATGCTCATGCATAGCTTTTCATTTATACAGAACCAAAGACTAAAATCTGAACCTGGGTTATTATAGGTCATTCATTAACTAAAACCATAACATGTTAACGGAAGTAAAATGTATTTAAAACACTTAAAACTATAATAATACAAAATTATATAGATATTTAATATGATGTTTTTTCAGGTAGTTGTCGAGGCAATATTTCTCAATTTTTAATACAAATTTTCTTGATTTACCAAAAAAAAATTATATTTTAAAATTAATAATTAAAAATATTAATACAAACTATTTAAATAATATTTCAACTGGCTTATTAGTTATCTAAAACTAAAATTAGACTAAAATAAACATTATTTTATTTTTGTACTTATTTGTAAATACAATTATTTATTTATAATTGTATTTAGTTTAATCCACTACAATAATACAAATTAAAAACCACACAACTCAATATAAAATGAAAGCTAATTACACTTTATTAATACAAACTGTAAAAGTATTTAAATGATACTACAATTATAACAAATAAAAACGATATAAAGATCAAAAACGAATTCAAATTATGAATAAACACTAATATAATTCGCATGATCCTGAAACTGTTATTGTTTGTAATCCTGGATGGCCTGTAGTTATTATCTGAGGATGTGAATCCAGTCCACACACTATATTTTACTCATAACAGATTTTGTAATCATTTTAACGGTTTATTTCCCTCTGGACTGGGCTATAATTAATGTGCTATTTATACTACAGGCCTAATTAACCAGAACCACGTCTGACAGAAACGCTAGATTCGTTCGTTCAGCGTGAGTGTTGAGAAGATGAATCCCTGCGTCAATGAGAGTTTATGGGATTTTCACCTGCTTTATTATACATACAATCACAAGTCAAAACGGTTAAAGTACAAAACTAATAAAATGCCTGATGAGTAGGGTTTGTTGTCATTTTAATGATATAACTTTAGTTTAACTATAACTGTGAGGGATGTTTTGACACCACAACTAATTGTCATAAAAACTGACGTGTCACGGTATTTAAAATGAATAAATCACAGATATCGTTGGTCGATGTCTTAGCAAAGCAAGGTCTTTTTGGGAGCGTCCCATATACCTCAGTTTCTCAGTAAAGTGATGATTGTGCATGTTTTCATGTAACCTCAAACAGTCCTGGATCTTCTGGATGTGGACCGGTTTCATCGTTCGTGTCTGATATACTTTACAGTATCCTCAGGACATGGCAGTGTGTTTGGAAGTCAAATGTTGATCTGTGGTTCTCTGTTTGACTTTCTTGTGTGGAGGTATCTTGAAGCTCTGCGTTCTCTGATGTGGATCTGTTTACTGTGGTGAGACCACGCTGTGAATCCAGGACGTTGTGCAATTTCCTTTGCTTCCTTGATGGAAAGGATTTAGGATTGTTCCAAAACATACTTTAAGATTAGTCCACGGAAACTAGATCAGTACTCACTGATTAGTGCACAAACACAACATTTGACATACTTTAAGATTCGTGCACAAAAACACAATTTACATGCATTATGATCACCAAAATGACATTTTTACACTCTTTTAGATTAGTGCACAAAAACACAATTTACATGCATTATGATCACCAAAATGACATTTTTACACTCTTTTAGATTAGTGCACAAAAACACAATTTACATGCATTATGATCACCAAAATTACATTTTTACACTCTTTTAGATTAGTGCACAAAAACACAATTTACATGCATTATGATCACCAAAATGACATTTTTACACTCTTTTAGATTAGTGCACAAAAACACAATTTACATGCATTATGATCACCAAAATGACATTTTTACACTCTTTTAGATTAGTGCACAAAAACACAATTTACATGCATTATGATCACCAAAATGACATTTTTACACTCTTTTAGATTAGTGCACAAAAACACAATTTACATGCATTATGATCACCAAAATGTCATTTTTACACACTTTTAGATTAGTGCACAAAAACACAATTTACATGCATTATGATCACCAAAATTACATTTTTACACTCTTTTAGATTAGTGCACAAAAACACAATTTACATGCATTATGATCACCAAAATGACATTTTTACACTCTTTTAGATTAGTGCACAAAAACACAATTTACATGCATTATGATCACCAAAATGACATTTTTACACTCTTTTAGATTAGTGCACAAAAACACAATTTACATGCATTATGATCACCAAAATTACATTTTTACACTCTTTTAGATTAGTGCACAAAAACACAATTTACATGCATTATGATCACCAAAATGACATTTTTACACTCTTTTAGATTAGTGCACAAAAACACAATTTACATGCATTATGATCACCAAAATGACATTTTTACACTCTTTTAGATTAGTGCACAAAAACACAATTTACATGCATTATGATCACCAAAATGTCATTTTTACACACTTTTAGATTAGTGCACAAAAACACAATTTACATGCATTATGATCACCAAAATTACATTTTTACACTCTTTTAGATTAGTGCACAAAAACACAATTTACATGCATTATGATCACCAAAATGTCATTTTTACACACTTTTAGATTAGTGCACAAAAACACAATTTACATGCATTATGATCACCAAAATGACATTTTTACACACTTTTAGATTAGTGCACAAAAACACAATTTACATGCATTATGATCACCAAAATGACATTTTTACACACTTTAAGATTAGTGCACAAAAACACAATTTACATGCATTATGATCACCAAAATGACATTTTTACACACTTTTAGATTAGTGCACAAAAACACAATTTACATGCATTATGATCACCAAAATGACATTTTTACACACTTTTAGATTAGTGCACAAAAACACAATTTACATGCATTATGATCACCAAAATGACATTTTTACACTCTTTTAAATAAGGCTAACAATAGGACACACACAGGCAGCCAGCACGTTAACGTTACATCGATTTCCTTACAGACGTAACACGACAGTTTGAGCTTAATCACGGCCAGCTAACATTAAATTACTCTGAAGTTAACCAGACTGGGTTACTTTTTCTACAAGAACGCGGCTAACTAACGTACATTTAATCCCCTCTATTTTTGACTAACCTCCAGTCTCAACTTTATAGAAGTGGATAATGGCGGCGCTTTAGCTAACGTTATTATGATTAAAACTCACGTTCAGTTAATTTTGAACCGTAACGTCTATGCAATAATCGGACCATCAAAATGAACACATAGTTGTCATCACAAATCTAAAATAGAAAAGTCAAAACTTACCGAAAATAAGTCAGCCATGTAAAAGCGACATCCCAAACCGACCGTCTCTGCCACACAATCGAACAAGCTGCATCTTGTTGTAAAAAAAAAAAAAACACGCGCGGATTCAAACGCACTTTGCTTTTCAGATTAAAATTTACTTAGTATTTTTAGGTGAATGTGCTGTGACTATAAATCATTAAATAGTATTTGTAAATATATGTTAACATTTACTCTTTCTTCTCAGTTATGTTATTACATGAATAAATGGTGTAATTTTTACTTAATATATTATAGTTCCAGCTTAAACTTGATTTTACAATGTATAAATTACATGAATTAATGTAATATATTTTACCATACCACAAAGTCATTTTTATCAGTGTACACAACATCAGAAAGATCAGCCCTTCCTCACACACACACACACACACACACACGCACGCATGCATGCGTAACACTTTGCAATCTTGAGCTAAATATGATGGCTGGACCTAATCTGGACCTTGACTCTAATACTGCTGGAGACAGACAGGGCCATCTGCAAACAGATATGAGCTGTATTTATGCATGTATATGAGCCGTATCTGCTTGTTGCTAGTCTCACTTGGCTCCGGTTTCTTCCAGTCAGTGCTGCATGAAGGGAGTTTTTAAACTAGGCCTGGTACTGATGATGATCTGATCTACGTGTGACCTTTAGTTTGATCCGTGCGCTCCATGCGATCACACTCGAGAGCTGAAGGCGAGGATGTTGAGATTAGCACTGGTTTGATGATCAGCAGGTCTTCTGGGGTCACACTGAGAGCGAATGAGGGGGGGGGGGGTGTATTTACATGCATGAATCTGCAGCGTTCACTATTAAACCAGACAAACCGTGCATCTACATGAAGAAGGTGTTGATGCTCGTGCATAGCTTTTCATTTATACAGAACTAAAGACTAAAATCTGAACCTGGGTTATTATAGGTCATTCATTAACTAAAACCATATCATGTTAACGGAAGTAAAATGTATTTAAAACACGTAAAACTATAATAAAATAATAATTTAATGTTTTTTTCAGGTAGTTGTCGAAGCAACGTTTCTCCATTTTTAATTAATTTTTTCTTGATTTACCAAAAAAATAAATGAATAATTAAAAATATTAATACAATCTATTTAAATAATATCTCAACTGGCTTATTAGTTATCTAAAACTAAAATTAGACTAAAATAAACATTATTTTATTTTTGTACTTTTTTGTAAATACAATTATTTATTTATAATTGTATTTAGTTTAATCAACTACAATAATACAAATTAAAAACCACACAACAAAATAAAAAATGAAAGCTAATTACAATTTATTAATAAAAACTGTAAAAGTATTTAAATGATACTACAATTATAACAAATAAAAACGATATAAAGATCAAAAAACGAATTCAAATTATGAATAAACACTAATATAATTAGCATGATCCTGAAACAGCACGGTTATTGTTTGTAATCCTGGATGGCCTGTAGTTATTATCTGAGGATGTAAATCCAGTCCACACACTATATTTTACTCATAACAGATTTTGTAATCATTTTAACGGTTTATTTCCCTCTGGACTGGGCTATAATTAATGTGCTATTTATACTACAGGCCTAATTAACCAGAACCACGTCTGTCAGAAACGCTAGACTATCAATCCATCGCCGCTGTTAAACGGGTGAATGATTGATTTAAAGAAAGAAGCCTGTCAGTCATTCGTTCGTTCAGCGTGAGTGTTGAGAAGATGAATCCCTGCGTCAATGGGAGTTTATGGGATTTTCACCTGCTTTATTATACATAAAATCACAAGTACAAAACTAATAAAATGCCTGATGAGTAGGGTTTGTTGTCATTTTAATGATATAACTTTAGTTTAACTATAACTGTGAGGGATGTTTTGACACCACAACTAATTGTCATAAAAACTGACGTGTCACGGTATTTAAAATGAATAAATCTCAGATATCGTTGGTTGAAGTCTTAGCAAAGCAAGGTCTTTTTGTGAGCGTCCCATATACCTCAGTTTCTTGTAGAAAACTGTCACTCAGTAAAGTGATGATTGTGCATGTTTTCATGTAACCTCAAACAGTCCTGGATCTTCTGGATGTGGACCGGTTTCATCGTTCGTGGCTGATATACTTTACAGTATCCTCAGGACATGGCAGTGTGTTTGGAAGTCAAATGTTGGTCTGTGGTTCTCTGTTTGACTTTCTTGTGTGGAGGTATCTTGAAGCTCTGCGTTCTCTGATGTGGATCTGTTTACTGTGGTGAGACCACGCTGTGAATCCAGGACGTTGTGCAATTTCCTTTGGTTCCTTGATGGAAAGGATTTAGGATTGTTCCAAAACATACTTTAAGATTAGTCCATGGAAACTAGATCAGTACTCACTGATTAGTGCACAAACACAACATTTGACATACTTTAAGATTCGTGCACAAAAACACAATTTGCATGCATTATGATCACCAAAATTACATTTTTACACTCTTTTAGATTAGTGCACAAAAACACAATTTGCATGCATTATGATCACCAAAATTACATTTTTACACTCTTTTAGATTAGTGCATAAAAACACAATTTACATGCATTATGATCACCAAAATTAAATTTTTACACACTTTAAGATTAGTGCACAAAAACACAATTTACGTGCATTATGATCACCAAAATGACATTTTTACACACTTTAAGATTAGTGCACAAAAACACAATTTACATGCATTATGATCACCAAAATTACATTTTTACACACTTTTAGATTAGTGCACAAAAACACAATTTACATGCATAATGATCACCAAAGTGACATTTTTACACACTTTAAGATTAGTGCACAAAAACACAATTTACATGCATAATGATCACCAAAATGACATTTTTACACACTTTTAGATTAGTGCACAAAAACACAATTTACATGCATTATGATCACCAAAATGACATTTTTACACTCTTTTAGATTAGTGCACAAAAACACAATTTACATGCATAATGATCACCAAAATGACATTTTTACACTCTTTTAGATTAGTGCACAAAAACACAATTTACATGCATTATGATCACCAAAATGAAATTTTTACACTCTTTTAGATTAGTGCACAAAAACACAATTTACATGCATAATGATCACCAAAATGACATTTTTACACACTTTAAGATTAGTGCACAAAAACACAATTTACATGCATTATGATCACCAAAATTACATTTTTACACACTTTTAGATTAGTGCACAAAAACACAATTTACATGCATTATGATCACCAAAATGACATTTTTACACACTTTTAGATTAGTGCACAAAAACACAATTTACATGCATTATGATCACCAAAATGACATTTTTACACACTTTAAGATTAGTGCACAAAAACACAATTTACATGCATTATGATAACCAAAATGACATTTTTACACACTTTAAGATTAGTGCACAAAAACACAATTTACATGCATTATGATAACCAAAATGAAATTTTTACACTTTTAGATTAGTGCACAAAAACATAATTTACATGCATTATGATCACCAAAATGACATTTTTACACACTTTTAGATTAGTCCACAAAAACACAATTTACATGCATTATGATCACCAAAATGACATTTTTACACACTTTTAGATTAGTGCACAAAAACACAATTTACATGCATTATGATCACCAAAATGACATTTTTACACACTTTTAGATTAGTGCACAAAAACACAATTTGCATGCATTATGATCACCAAAATGACATTTTTACACACTTTTAGATTAGTGCACAAAAACACAATTTACATGCATTATGATCACCAAAATTACATTTTTACACACTTTTAGATTAGTGCACAAAAACACAATTTACATGCATTATGATCACCATAATGATATTTTTACACTCTTTTAGATTAGTGCACAAAAACACAATTTACATGCATTATGATCACCAAAATGACATTTTTACACTCTTTTAGATTAGTGCACAAAAACACAATTTACATGCATTATGATAACCAAAATGACATTTTTACACACTTTTAGATTAGTGCACAAAAACACAATTTACATGCATTATGATCACCAAAATGACATTTTTACACTCTTTTAGATTAGTGCACAAAAACACAATTTACATGCATTATGATCACCAAAATGACATTTTTACACACTTTTAGATTAGTGCACAAAAACACAATTTACATGCATTATGATCACCAAAATGACATTTTTACACTCTTTTAGATTAGTGCACAAAAACACAATTTACATGCATTATGATCACCAAAATGACATTTTTACACACTTTTAGATTAGTGCACGAAAACAATATGTTACATACTTTAATGCATGAAAACCGCACTTTACATACTTCAAGGTTAATGCACAAATACAACATTACATTTTCTGAGGAGAATCCCATGTTGGTGCAGAAGTCAGCCGTTGTGTTTAAATCAGCTGCGATCAGTAGCAGCAAACCCGTCTGATAAAGCTGCATGTATTGTGCTTGAGTTTAAAGTGTATTCTAATGAGATGCCATTATTGGCCGTCTCTTCATGTACATAGAGCGGTGAGTGTTGGAGTGATGCATTAGCTAATGATCTCGTTAGCAATCTGCTCTCAGTGCTCCCAGAGGATGTGCATCTGATGTAGGGCAAATCAATGAACACACACACACACACACACACACACACACTCAATGTCTCTGTAATATGACGATTGGCGGTAAATCAACATTGCTTCTATGAGTAGTATTAGTTCAGAACCTCTTGAAAGAAAAATGAATATGTTTGTGTTGAAATTTATTACAAAAAAAGTGTGTATCAGACTTTAGTAAATCAAATCCATTGCTGTTTTTTGCTGGCTTGCATTTTCCCTCCATAATGATGTCACATCCTGAAGCGTGATAAAGGTCTAACAGTTAATCATTTTGTTACATTTGAAATGCTACTGATTTGTTTATTATGTATGTGATGCATTTGCTAAAACATTGGTTACTTTAATATTCACTTTGATATCCTGTAAAATGTCCAAATGTATTTTTTGATGTTATTAACTCCACTTTTTCTCTGCGTTTAGAAAAATAAACCTAAAGAATATTATATTAATGTTAAGATTTTCGCTATAGATCACATTCATGTAATGCATGGTGAGTGAATGCGAAGATACCTTTAATATTGATTTACAATTAAATTTAACTGCATGACAAATATGACATCATCTCAAACTAAAAATGCTTTTTGATTGTTCACGAGTTATCATATTGTGATAAAACAAATAAATACAATGTACATATGTAAAAATGTCAAGTGATCCAGCATTCACTATATTTAGACACATATGAGAATGACCTCAGGTCAGTAACGGGTCACGAATCACTGGTGAAATCCTGCAGCTTCACATTGAGTTCAGAGTCAGACCAGTCATGTGACGCGTGTAGAATTCTCCTGTTCTTGCATCATGCATTATTTTCCCCTCCGTTGCTCATCAAGGCTGCCTTTATTTGATCAGAAATACAGTACAATAGTGAAATATTATTACGATTTAAAATGACTGTTTTCTGTGATGCGCAGCTGTATTTTCAGCATCATTCCTCCAGTCTTCAGTGTCACATGATCTTCAGAAATCATTCTAATATACTTTCTGATGATCATCCATATTGAAAACAGTTGAGTGCTGCTGAATATAAATTGTGTGGGAAGCTGATGAATAAAAAGCTTAAACTTTTCATATCTTTTATGACATTTTAAATGTCGTTACTCTCACTTTTTATCAATTGAGTGCATCCGAGCGTGAGCGTCTTTCAGAAAACCAAACTTCTGAATGGTCAAGTATCTCTAGATCTGACCCCTCTTCCTGTTTGGGTAGATTGTCTTGTATGACGGCAGACGGGCTGCGCTGAGGTGTTTTGGCCGGTGAGAGTGATTGTTCGTTGGGTTTGTTTCTTCATTAGAAGCGAGGCTGAAACAGACGCTCCTCAGCAGATCATGTTGCTCTCATCCACACTTCCTGTAATTAAAGCGGACTTCTCTTGTGGTGTATTGTATCAGGACTGGATCAGATCTCAGCTGGAATATGGCTCGTGTCTGACACTGCATAATAAATCACTGGTGTAGTTGACGTGTAAGTTATAGCCGTGTTTGTGTTCACGGGGTCCACGGGTCACCTGTTCACTTTCTGGGTGGTGTGTGTGAGAGAGAGCGGTGGAATTTGAATGGAATCAGCCACACACCCATCTAGAAGTTGTATTGGGATAACAGGAAGATGAATTTAGTATATATTAATATATTTGTATTAAAATGAATATTTATTAATATTAACTATAGAGAGTGTTACACATGCTTTAGTGTGTGTGTGTGTGTGTGTGTGTGTGTGTGTGTGTGTGTGTGTGGTAAACAATTAGATTTTCAGCCTCTGTGACACTGAAAGCTGTCAAATACACATTTGCCTAAAGTTCTTGAAGAAGTGCGTCATGCAGAAGCATGTGGAGACACTCCTCAGCATCAGAGCTGCTGTGTCCGAGCAGGAAAGAGGAGGATGTGTTCCACTCTCACGGTTTACAGCTTTAGAAACGCTCGGGAGGAACGGATCGACTTCTACAGCTTTCAGAACATTAACTTCTCTGTAAAAACTGTTCTCTAATTAATGAATACTTTTATTTATCAAGGATGCATTAAAATAATCTAGTGACAAATACATTTTATAATGTTAAAGAATATTATTTCAAATAAAGGCTTTTGAACTTTTCACTGAACTGAAATAAAACGTGACTTTTCATGGCAGTTACCGGTTTAAAACATCAGTAACTCTATTCTAAATTCTTGTTATAATGAAGATAAAGTTGAGTAACTGGCATTTTAGACACGATGTATGAATGCATGTTTATTTCTATATATGCTTAAAAACATTTATATTTAAATTAGTGGTGGGCCGTTATCGGCGTTAACGTGCTGCGTTAACGCGAGACTCTTATCGGCGATAAAAAAAATATCGCCGTTAATCTATTCTCAAAGTTGGGATGGGAGCTGGGTCTATACTACGCAAGCTATGATGACTTTCACCCTGATATTTTAGCGCGGATGTATACCTAGCCGAATTGCACTGTAGGGGGCGAGAACGAGTCTTCGAACTAGAGGCTCGCAGTCCGTGATGGACAGATTGTTAACGGCTGGTCTATGTGGTAATACAATCGGACAGGACATCCAAACGCTCACCTATCATTCATCAACCTCAAATATGGCTTTTCATCTGAAAGATGTATGTAGTAGCAACTTTACATGGCCGCTCAATATGATGTTAACCTAGAGAAATGTGCGCTATTGAAGTGTTTGTGTGGAAGCGCGTTTGCTGAAAGACAGGCTCCGGTGCGTTCACTTGCTCTTAAAATCTCCGTAATTTTTGGTCATACAGATAAAAGTAGCCTAATACATCTTTCGAATCTGTAAAGACTCTACGTTTATTTGTGTGCACTCAGAATAACAACGAAACGTTGCGCTTTTAAGCAAACAGGATGCGCTTTAGGTCTCATGTGAACTTGCGAATTCACTCCCGTGTCACCCTCTGCTTCGAACCTGTGTGTATGCCTAACGTTACTGTGAAATTACCACAGACGTGACGTGCTAACATGGATGCAGCTATGAAGCCGCCGGGTTTGCTTCAGGGAAAATGTATTTTTAAGAAGCTTCCCAATGGAAACTGTAAACAGTTCATCACGACCTCTTATGTAGGCCTACAGTTCAAAATTCATGTTTAACTGAATAAACAGTTAGTAAACACAAGTTCATCTTATTGAACATAGTTACTTTCATCACCAATTATCATAGTAGAACAGCTTTCTCAAGCAGTTTGTGATGCATTTTGGAAACAGGAGATGAGCTCCTGGTCTAATGCGCCACCTGGCTTGAGAAACCCGTTCTCAAAGACTTACTTTTAGCCATTATTTGGGTAGCACACATATTCTGAATGCCTTCGGCAGAATTCAAATGAGCCATTTTAATCTAGATTAATCTAGATTAATTCCAAAATTAATCTAGATTAATCTAGATTAAAAAAATTAATCTATGCCCACCCCTAATTTAAATAAATAGTGTAATTATTTTATATAACTGTAAATTTCATTTGATATATTTATTTGTTTAAATAGTGTTTATATTTATTATTTTGTATTTTATATAATATCATCCAATGAAACTATGTATTTATGTAATATTTCCAATGACAGTATTTGACCTGAACTAACTGTAACTTAAGCAGTCA
This sequence comes from Schizopygopsis pylzovi, assembly GCA_027422435.1. Classification (NCBI taxonomy): domain Eukaryota; kingdom Metazoa; phylum Chordata; class Actinopteri; order Cypriniformes; family Cyprinidae; genus Schizopygopsis; species Schizopygopsis pylzovi. The sequence continues at coordinate 1,365,167 of CM049817.1, forward strand.
CAACAAACTTCTTCAGTCCATTAGTTTTCTGAAAAGAACGTTTTCTTCCAGTTGTTGCTGCTCTATCAGACGTCCTGTGACCGGAGAGGAGTGTGTGTGTGTGTGAGAGTGTGTGTGTGTGAGCGAGAGAGAGTGAGAGTGTGTGTGTGTGTGTGTGTGTGTGTGTGTGTGTGTGTGAGAGAGAGAGTGTGTGAGAGAGAGAGTGTGTGTGTGTGTGTGTGTGTGTGTGTGTGTGTGTGAGAGTGTGAGAGAGAGAGAGAGAGTGTGTGTGTGTGTGTGTGTGTGTGTGTGTGTGTGTGAGAGAGAGAGAGTGTGTGTGAGTGAGAGAGAGTGTGTGTGTGAGAGAGAGTGAGAGTGTGAGTGTGTGTGTGTGTGTGTGTGAGAGTGTGTGTGTGTGTGTGTGTGTGAGAGAGAGAGAGTGTGTGTGTGTGTGTGTGTGTGTGTGAGAGAGAGTGTGTGTGTGTGTGTGTGTGTGTGTGAGAGAGAGTGTGTGTGTGTGTGTGTGTGAGAGAGTGTGTGTGTCTGTGTCCGTGAGTGTGTGTGAGAGTGTGTGTGTGTGCGTGCGTCGTCACATTCATTCTCAGAGGTGTTAATCCTCTCTGACCTGCAGCCGCTCGCCCCGGCCGGTCGTGTGACGAGGAGAGGACAGATGAGAATATATCTGAAGCGCAGGCTCGTATCATTGATGTACCGCTGGCAGAGAATGAATGAGTCATGTATCACTGTCACAGGGCTGGATTTACTTCAGCCTCTGAAGGTCCGGAGGAATCGACTCCAGCAGACTGCTTTCACTGCTCTCTGCTGCTTCACTATAGTTGACCTTCTTGATTTTTTGCATTAAATTAAAATAATATTTTTTTTGCCTATTGCTACAAATATACCCGTGCTACTTATGACTGGTTTTGTGCTCCAGGGTCACGTATACGGTTGTAACGGTATGAGATCGTCTCCGAGAATATCACGGTATTAAACAATCAAAACAGTTTTTTTTTAGTTAAGCAAATGTTTGGAGCATGTGCTTATTCAAATTTCATTAATCAAAAACAATCAAGTAAATTTCATAATTGATTATATATTAGTTTAACAACTTATATTCATCATTAATAATTCATAACAATTCATAAATTCGGTTTTGACTGCATTTTTCTGGATTCTGTACTTTTATGATATAATACAAATATACTATCAAAAATGGTGGTAATGAAATTAATACATAAAGCTTTAACAATTGAATTAATGTAATCAAATGAAAATAAACGGATACACAACAGAGATTTACTAAATAAAAATGAGGGGAAAATGACATTCCTTAAATGTCTCTATAAACTATTATTATTTTAGAAGTAGGCTACATGTCGTAATTTCTGTCGATTTCTTCAGGTGTTTATTTTGACGGGTTGTAGTGAAGAGCTTCGAGGGTCGGTGTAATTAACAGTGGTTTAATGAAAGGATTATTAATTGTTCTCTCCGTGTTTATCCTCAGATAGTGTTCTCAGACGCTGTTAAACACTACGAGCATACTTGAGTATGTAGTACACGACACAACACCGCTCACTCACAGAGAGACACGCAAAACACACAGATTATATTTCTATATAGCAGTGTTTTTGTGCTTTAATAATCACAGACACTAGACCATGTAGTGATTTGACAGCTCTGTTTTTGATTTATTCATCAAACCGAGCGTTTTATGTGGCATCTGCATTGTAAATACATTGTCATGACTGGATTCTGTATTCACTCCGCATCACAGAAATCATAAGGCTTTAACATTAAGTTATAAACGGGACGTAACTGTATCTGCACAGAGGGATGCTGTTCTGAAATATAGGTAAACATGTTCGATGTCTTTCCTCCGATGCAGCCGCTTTGGGACCAGTTTTTGTGAACTGTGTCCATCCTCGAGGACAAATAAGCATTCAAAGTAACGTTATTCCCATACTGCCAATTTGTATTGATATTTGGACGTGGGATAGAGATTAGAGAGAGCCTCGGTCTCTGATGTTGAGAACAGTTAAGTGGAAAGTTGTTGCCGAGGCGCAGGTCAGATTCTGCGTCTTTTATTTTCACCAAATACCGTAGATAAGCAAATTATGATAATCGTATGTGTGTATATCGTCATACGGGATATCCTTACAACCCTAGTCACATGTGTACAGTATGTACACGTGTGTGTGTGTGTATATATATATATGGATTATTAAAGATGACATGTCTGCTAACATTAAGGGTTGTCTGTTTGGCAACACATTGCAGTTCCCTCTGAACACCTTTGTAAACAGTAACGAATGTGTCCAGTGCGTCTTCATCAGTGTCCTGAGGAAGCACTGGGCTGTATTTCCTCGCTGACAGGAGTGTTTCGACTGAATCAGGTACTCTCTCTCTGTGTCAGTGTTCGTCTCTCACCGTCATCATGGCCTCGATCTCGGAGTGGTACGCGGGGAAGAACGCACTGATCACCGGAGCCACGGGCTTCATGGGGAAGGTGCTGGTGGAGAAGCTGCTGCGCTCCTGTCCCGACGTCAACGCCCTCTACATCCTCGTCCGGCCCAAAGACGGTCAGTCCATGTCCGAGCGCGTCCAGGACATGATGAAGTGCAAGGTGAGAGCTCTCAGTGTGATTTATTCTCCGTCCTTCTCATTACAACTTGGAGAGAAAAACTGGAAACTCTTTCTAGTACATTGTATTGTTCTTCATTTCTCGCTTGTCAGGTTTTTCAGCCTGAAGCCTATATTGTGTGTTAGTCATTGGATATCTCAATCTTTATAATCGGATGACATCTGATCGCTTTCAAACTTCAGTTAACTGTGTGTTGTTCTTTAAATAGTTAGTTACATCAAACACAGCGTGCTGAACTGTGAACGCATCTGTGTTTGCTCGTTCGAGGTCATCAGGGTTTATCACTATTGTTGAACTCGATCCTCTAAAACCTGCTGCAGAAGTTCATGCTCTGCTTTCCCTCGGGCGGTAATGGAAAAACGCTCTTTCATTGTTTGCCATGGAAACCCCACCACAAACGCCATCCATACGAGTTATGATCTGTATTTCATTCATGTCTGATCGTGCTGTAGGTGCGGCTGTAACAGAGCAACTTACTCGCTTTCCAGCAAAGAAACACTTTATTATTTAGCAGGTATACATTTATATATTATACAAATACATTCATAACTATATCAAATATATTATAATAATTATTTGACAATTGTCATTTAAATATATTGTTTATAAAATATGTATGAATAATAATTAATTATAGTATTATTATTATCATCATCAAATATCATATATTATGCCAGTTGGTATTCAACAGCAATATCTTAGCAAAACGTTAGCAAATATGTATTTGCTTTTTTTATGTTTTTATTATATTCATAATAATGTTAAGTTTTAGTAAAAAAAAAAAAACTATTTTTTTTGTGATTTTGCATAAATGTTTTTTTTTTTTTTTTTTATAGAGATTTTTTTTATATTAATTAGTTTTCTCCTGTTTTAGTCAAATTAGTATTTCTAGACAACCCAAATAAAAATGAGAAATGTTTCCTTGGGAACTTTTTATAGTTGTATTTCTAGTAATGGCTTTATTATGGTTCTAGTTGAAATCACTCTAGTTAATTTAATCTGAGTAATGTTGAACTGCGTGTGATCACAGTAATGTAGTGTTGGTTGGGTTTGCTGGTGTTTCAGTGTGATCTGGTCTGTGCCGGACTGATGTGAGATCTGAACTCCAGCCAGAATGAAGCTCAGCTGTAATGAGACGCAGATCAGCATTATGGGTCAGACGGACAGATTCTGTCAGTGCTGTGCAAACTCTCTGACCTCTGATATAAACGTGTGTGTGTGTGTGTGTGTCTCTGTGTGTGTCTCTGTGTGTGTGTCTCTGTGTGTGAGTGAGTGAGTGAGTGTGTGTGTGCGTGCTTTGTCTGTACTTGTGAGGACCAAATGTCCTGATTTATATTGTGAAATACTTTGATAACGCACTAGTGAGATATTTGACTGGTCCTCTCTAGTTAGAAAGACTTGTTAATCAGCCAGAAGATGTTGTTGATGTAAATCTAGTGTTCTGCAGATGTTTGGGTTAGCCGATAGAAAATATCATCAACCTGATAGAAAACCAGAGAAAGTCTATGGAGTGTCCTCACTAAGATAGCGAAGCAAACGTGTGTGTGTGTGTGTGTGGGTTATATATGTAAGAAATGCTCAGGCGCTCACACAGGCAGAGTGTGTGTGTGTGTGTTTGGAGAAGGACAATCTAATGTGGGCAGCCATTCAATCTCAAACAAACATGTCCATTGTTTTGCCATTTTAAATGGCCTTTCACCACATACTAAAATAATTAAAGAGGCAAGCTTTATATAGCTTTTATAACTTTCAGTTTATAGTATAGGTTAATGAAAAATGATCATGATCAAAAATATCTTCTAAAATCTAATTACTAGTGTATGTGTGGTGTTTGTATGTATGTATGTATGTATGTGTGTATATATATATATATATATATATATATATATATATATATATATATATATATAAAACTAATATATATATATATATATATATATATATATATATATATTATATATATTATATATATATATATATATATATATATATATATATATATATATATATATATATATATATATATATATATATATATATATATATATATATATATATATATATATATATATATATATATACAAACACCACACATACCACACACATACAGTCATGGCCAAAAATATCGGCACCCTTGGTAAATATGATCAAAGGCGGCTGTGAAAATCTATCTGCATTGTTAATCGTTTTGATCTTTTATTAAAAAAATTCACAAAATCTAACCTTTCATTGGATAATACAAATTTAAAATGGGGGGAAATATCATTATGAAATTAAAAATGTTCTCAAATACACGTTGGACACAATTATTGGCACCCCTTGAAATTCTAATGAGTACAATATCTCTGAAGTATATTCCCATTCATATTCACAATTGTTAGCACTCCAAGGTAATTATGAACATGAAATTATCCAGCCATATTTTCCTGTTTCACAGAAATATAAATAGGAGGGAAACAAAGCCCAAATTGCCTTAATCATCGATTTCAATGAGGAAAAAACAAAGACTATATTTCTGATGTGCAGCAAAAGATCATTTAGCTTCACAAATTACTGAAGTGGCTTTAAGAAAAGAGCTAGAGCAGTGAAAATTCCCATCTCCACCATCAGGGCAATAATTAAGTATTTCCTATCAACATAAAATGTTAGGAAACTGCCTGGAGGAGGACGTGTGTCTCTGTCGTCCTAATGTGAGGAGGAGAGTTTGAGTGACTAAAGACTCTCCAAGAACCGCAGCTGGAGAATAGTTGAGTCTCGGGTCAGAAAACCTTAAGATAAAATTGTCAAACAGCACCTACAGGTGCATCTCAATAAATTAGAATGTCGTGTTAAAGTTAATTTATTTCAGTAATTCAACTCAAATTGTGAAACCCGTGTATTAAATAAATGCAATGCACACAGACTGAAGTAGTTTAAGTCTTTGGTTCTTTTAATTGTGAAGATTTTGGCTCACATTTAACAAAAACCCACCAATTCACTATTTCAACAAATTAGAATACTTCATAAGATGAACGATACCTTGACCCCAGCCTCAGTCCATTCCTTGTGAAGTTCACACAAATTCTTGAATCGATTTTGCTTGACTATCTTCATACGGCTGCGGTTCTCTCGGTTGGTTGTGCATCTTTTTCCTTCCACACTTTTTCCTTCCACTCAACTACCAAGACTTAAACTACTTCAGTCTGTGTGCATTGAATTTAATACACAAGTTTCACAATTTGAGTTGAATTACTGAAATAAATTAACTTTTCCATGACATTCTAATTTATTGAGATGCACCTGTACATCACCACATGGCTGTTTGAGAGGGTTTCAAGAAAAATTTCCTCCTAGCTCATCCTAAAACAAACTTCAGCATATTCAGTTATCAGACACGACTGGAACTTCAAATAGGACTGGCTTCTATGGTCAGATGAAACTAAACAATTAGCTTTTTAGCAGCAAACACTCAAGATGGGTTTGGTGAACACGGGGATAAAAAGTACCCCATGTGTACAATGAAATATACTGCTGTAGTTTTGATGTTGTGGGTCTATATTTCTGCTGGAGGTCCTGGACATCTTGTTTGAACACATGGCATCATGGATTCTATCAAATACCAACAGATAAAAGAAAATCAATAAATGACTGACTCTGTTAGAAATCTTAGAATGTGCCATGTTTGGATCTTTCAACCGTACAATAATACAAACACAAACCTCAAAAAAACACAAAAATGGGTCACTGGGCACAATACCAAGCTTTTGCTGTGGCCATTTCAGTCCTCTGACCTGAACCCTGTAGAAGATGAGTGAGTGAACTGAAGAGAAGAAGCTGTGAATCTGAAGATCTGGAGTGATTCTGGATGAAGGAATGGTCTCTGATCTCGTGTCAGGTGTCCTCTGACCTGAACCCTGTAGAAGATGAGTGAGGTGACCTGAAGAGGAGAAGCTGTGAATCTGAAGATCTGGAGTGATTCTGGATGAAGGAATGGTCTCTGATCTCGTGTCAGGTGTTCTCTGATCTGAACCCTGTAGAAGATGAGTGAGGTGAACTGAAGAGAAGAAGATCTGGAGTGATTCTGGATGAAGGAATGGTCTCTGATCTCGTGTCAGGTGTTCTCTGACCTGAACCCTGTAGAAGATGAGTGAGGTGAACTGAAGAGGAGAAGCTGTGAATCTGAAGATCTGGAGTGATTCTGGATGAAGGAATGGTCTCTGATCTCGTGTCAGGTGTTCTCTGACCTGAACCCTGTAGAAGATGAGTGAGTGAACTGAAGAGAAGAAGCTGTGAATCTGAAGATCTGGAGTGATTCTGGATGAAGGAATGGTCTCTGATCTCGTGTCAGGTGTTCTCTGACCTGAACCCTGTAGAAGATGAGTGAGGTGAACTGAAGAGAAGAAGCTGTGAATCTGAAGATCTGGAGTGATTCTGGATGAAGGAATGGTCTCTGATCTCGTGTCAGGTGTTTTCTGATCTGAACCCTGTAGAAGATGAGTGAGTGAACTGAAGAGGAGAAGCTGTGAATCTGAAGATCTGGAGTGATTCTGGATGAAGGAATGGTCTCTGATCTCTTGTCAGGTGTTCTCTGACCTGAACCCTGTAGAAGATGAGTGAGGTGAACTGAAGAGAAGAAGCTGTGAATCTGAAGATCTGGAGTGATTCTGGATGAAGGAATGGTCTCTGATCTCGTGTCAGGTGTTCTCTGACCTGAACCCTGTAGAAGATGAGTGAGGTGAACTGAAGAGGAGAAGCTGTGAATCTGAAGATCTGGAGTGATTCTGGATGAAGGAATGATCTCTGATCTCGTGTCAGGTGTTCTCTGACCTGAACCCTGTAGAAGATGAGTGAGTGAACTGAAGAGGAGAAGCTGTGAATCTGAAGATCTGGAGTGATTCTGGATGAAGGAATGGTCTCTGATCTCGTGTCAGGTGTTCTCTGACCTGAACCCTGTAGAAGATGAGTGAGGTGAACTGAAGAGAAGAAGCTGTGAATCTGAAGATCTGGAGTGATTCTGGATGAAGGAATGGTCTCTGATCTCGTGTCAGGTGTTCTCTGACCTGAACCCTGTAGAAGATGAGTGAGTGAACTGAAGAGAAGAAGCTGTGAATCTGAAGATCTGGAGTGATTCTGGATGAAGGAATGGTCTCTGATCTCGTGTCAGGTGTTCTCTGATCTGAACCCTGTAGAAGATGAGTGAGGTGAACTGAAGAGAAGAAGCTGTGAATCTGAAGATCTGGAGTGATTCTGGATGAAGGAATGGTCTCTGATCTCGTGTCAGGTGTTCTCTGATCTGAACCCTGTAGAAGATGAGTGAGGTGAACTGAAGAGGAGAAGCTGTGAATCTGAAGATCTGGAGTGATTCTGGATGAAGGAATGGTCTCTGATCTCGTGTCAGGTGTTCTCTGACCTGAACCCTGTAGAAGATGAGTGAGTGAACTGAAGAGGAGAAGCTGTGAATCTGAAGATCTGGAGTGATTCTGGATGAAGGAATGGTCTCTGATCTCGTGTCAGGTGTTCTCTGACCTGAACCCTGTAGAAGATGAGTGAGGTGAACTGAAGAGGAGAAGCTGTGAATCTGAAGATCTGGAGTGATTCTGGATGAAGGAATGGTCTCTGATCTCGTGTCAGGTGTTCTCTGACCTGAACCCTGTAGAAGATGAGTGAGTGAACTGAAGAGGAGAAGCTGTGAATCTGAAGGATCTGGAGTGATTCTGGATGAAGGAATGGTCTCTGATCTCGTGTCAGGTGTTCTCTGACCTGAACCCTGTAGAAGATGAGTGAGGTGAACTGAAGAGAAGAAGCTGTGAATCTGAAGATCTGGAGTGATTCTGGATGAAGGAATGGTCTCTGATCTCGTGTCAGGTGTTCTCTGACCTGAACCCTGTAGAAGATGAGTGAGTGAACTGAAGAGGAGAAGCTGTGAATCTGAAGATCTGGAGTGATTCTGGATGAAGGAATGGTCTCTGATCTCGTGTCAGGTGTTCTCTGATCTGAACCCTGTAGAAGATGAGTGAGTGAACTGAAGAGGAGAAGCTGTGAATCTGAAGATCTGGAGTGATTCTGGATGAAGGAAGGTCTCTGATCTCGTGTCAGGTGTTCTCTGATCTGAACCCTGTAGAAGATGAGTGAGGTGAACTGAAGAGGAGAAGCTGTG